>BOPP01000195.1:2139722-2162967 GCA_017312745.1 Gryllus bimaculatus | reverse complement strand
TAATTGAATAGTACTCTCCATCTCCTCCCCACTCTTTGCCTTCACCTTCTTCCCGTATCCCCACTCTAACCCCTCTCCGTCGCTCACTGATTGCCACATCGTAATCGCATGACGTCACAGAGCCGGAGAACTCGGAACTCTACTGTACTCTTTCCCATCTCTACAGATCCCCTCTACATCTTACTCTTAGTCTCCCGTGTTTTATTCTAATTTCATTTTTTACTAGACATTTTAAGAATAACTCCTTAACGGTATTTTTATTGCGTTACATTCAGACTGTGAAACGATTACACAAAACATAGAAACTGTTTATCCTCTCTTATTAGTCAAAAGGCGCAACTAAGGAGGAAAAGGAATTTTATGAAAGCACAGCGAAAGGAACGAAAGTGCGGCTCTGAAGCTCCCAGCGCAAGCATCCATGGAAGCAGGACTGTGAGGCGCGTGCTATTTGTAGAAAGAAAATTGCTCTCTGAAGGCAGATAGATTTCAAACGAACATCGATCGAAATTCGATTGAAAAGTGCTCAAATTTCAAACGAACGTCAAGGAATGAGAAAGAAGTCTACAGAATCACACCACCAGGAAAGAAAGAAAATGAAGAGTTGATCGCAAGCTTTCAACACATTTCAGAGAAGAGGTATATGTTTTCCCGGCAGTGTACGTTGCACGTGCTCTGGGCTGAACGGCAGGATTTATTTACGTTTGAAAATCTGCTCGCATGGCACAGCGCTGGGAGTTCGTAAATAACGTTTCAAACTGTTGCGAAGCGAGGGGTGGGGGGCCACAGGGCCTGCGCCACTCGCGTGCGTCGGGGAGGTGCACCCACCGACTCGCTCATTAGCGGCGCCGATAGGTCATTAGTCCCGTAAGTGTAGTGCATGCGTTTTGCTCCCCCCCGGCTGGACGATGAGATCTGGTGACGGGATTTCCCCAACCAGGTCCTTCCCACCCGCAGGGCAAGCTCTACGCCCCCGAGCGGTCTCCCGGCACGTGCGGTAATGAAGGGCGCGTGCGCGTGAGTCAGGGCTGAGGATATGGCAAGGAAAAGAAAGGAACGATCGCGCGCGAGCTGTGACCCACAAGTTACAACACTGCTCCGGCATGCGCATGGTGTTGATTGGAGACGGCAAACCACGGCAAACTAGACAGGAGCACCGGCCGCAGACTTCTCCTCCAGCCGGCGACTGAATTCGACCTAGCTGTGCAGCTATAGGGACGCACCGCAGAGAAGGCGCAGCACAAGTGTGTAATGGGTAGAATGAGATGTTCACGTTCCTCAGGAAAATTCAAAGTGCTGCCTCTGCTCAAGTGGCGCCACCCGGGCGGGCGCAGGCAGCGGGGGCCTCCTTTCAACATTCGATGCAGCAACACCACACGCGTTTGCTGTACACTTTTACAAAGGGCTCCGATGAACGTTTTGCAGGCGGTCCACACGCATTTCGTTATTCTTCTGCACTGCTTTCACGACACGATGACCTCCTGCTGTAACACGCCGTAGCGTTCTCACTTGTTGCCTGTTTTACAAACGCACACCTCGCATAGCTCAAGCAACACGTAGACTTCGCCATCATCGTTTTCAAATGAAGTTACCACTACCATTCTTGAATTTCGCAACGGAAACGGTCATAATGGCCAAGCCGTTAGGAAGTTCTTGATCGAGTAAATAAAAACGCCTTTTGTTTTTGATCAATGTGTGATATTTTAACAGATTACGTATTTTTTCTATTTAACTATTATTATGGAAAAGTAAGGTCGACAAGTCTCTTGTCCATTTCGTTGAATTTTTTTTGTTCATTTCACAGAATGAAGGAAAATGACACACAAAAAAGATGTTTGTTTTTATGGAGGGAAAACGTTTAACTTTCAAAAATAGGTACAAATAATTTTGTTGATCCGAAGAGAAAAATCTACATTTACCTCAAGCGGAATTACGAACTTCATGTAATCAAGGGAAACAAAAATTCACTTTAGTACATTTTCAATCCGTATTATAAGGGATAAACTATTCCGAAACAAAATCATATTCCAACACTTTATCACAGTAAAAAAAAACCCTCAACCCCTAGTAAACGTACTGCCCCATGATTGACTTCATGTATCATATAGTTGATATTGTGCACGCGGGCAAATGAAAACAGAACCCGAACAAAAAATGAACACTGACCCGAATGCATCTATAAATACGGACCCGCCACTCAGACACGGCAGCTTGCAAGCACACAATAGCGCCTATCATCTTCATCTCCTTAACAAATCATTTGCTCAACCGACGGACTTCGGGAACATCAAACGAGTGGTATTGTTAATGGCTCTTGGCACAGGAGCGGGGTTTCCTCACGCTGTAGGGTCTGGCTCCTCATTCGACACAGAAATAGCGAAAGACGCCCACGCGAAGGATTCCTGCGCGTCGTTTTGCGGCGCTTGAGGAATGGTCGACTTACAGAGATGTGCAGCATGTGTCATCCTCGTGAGGTGGCGGTGATCTTCCCCCGCCGCAGAGCGCCCACCTCCCGTCGACCGGCGGGGTTTCCCTCAACCACGGAGGCACCGCCACAGCCGCGACAAGCTCTAAGCTCCCGACCGGTCTCCCGTACGAGTGGTAGGGCAGTGCGTGTAAGGGCATTCGCCTGGTCAGAGCAGCCGCATTCTACAATTCTTCTCCAGAGAGCGACTTAATTCGAGCTAGTTGACAAGTTAGGGTCGAAAAACTTGCCACCGCACCATCGGGGCTCGAACCTAGAAAGCCCCCGATCGGAGGCACTGCAGTGATATCAGTTGACCTCTCTCGGGGACAGTCGGTCAAGATTTGGATGTGAACTTATCTAAGCAATATACCTCGCGGTTAATGAATAATTATCTCTAAATTTAACTTGCATATCTAGAAACGCTTATCAATGAACGACTGCACGTCCACAGAGAACACTTTCCATTGCACAGTCTAATGCAATGACCTCACGTAACTTCTTAACAACCTAGCTCCAACTTGGCCGTACTGTGGCGTCCAAACGACTGTTCATGTAACACTTCAAATTACTCCACATAAAATAATCAAATTTGATGATTAATGCGTAATGGGGAAATGAACTTCCATGTTATCACTAAACTTGAGCTTTGAAAACATATCTACTAGTGAAACACTGGAAAGCCTTCACAAAATATTCCGCAAATGTATTTATTTTCCAAAGTTCGTTCGCAAAAGAGACAATATTTACTGGTCACAGGTCAAACAAACGGAGTATTGGTAATACGGAAAATGGTAAAAGCCACTCACAGTCGTAACATTTGGAGAAGCTAATCTGGACTTCACTGATAAGATTTAGTGCGCGCTCTGCGTTAGGCGAGCATGCCAAGGCCTCCCGTCCCCCAGACGCATTGCGTAACGGCGAACGCGACCAGCCGCAGGCGCCTCGCGGGGCAGACGCGTGAGGGCGCGGGGGAGGGCAGCTTCGCGCGCTGGGCGCCGTGTCCGGATTTTCAAAACAGCAGGAAGGGGTTACATCAAAAAGTCGTCAAATTCATGTGTTTATCCAAAAAACTCCATTTATTTAACGACAGTTAAAAAAAATATCGATGTATTTAATAATGATTCATTGATTTGATTTATCGATTATTCGATTTGTTCAAATTAGATTTATCAGCATTTTGATAAAAAAAACATCGATGTATTTAACACCTATTTAATGAAATGGACACTTTTTAACATCAATGTTCTGAGTCCGAGGTCGATATTTTATTTTGCAATGAAGAATTTCCCATTACAACAAGAAACTTCGTTCAATTTATGGGTATCTGAGAATTAATAATCTTCACACTGAAGTGATCAAGGCTGAAGCTAACCACGTTTTCTGTATTGGAAGTAACTGGAATTGAATTCACATTTTGATAAATACGTCAGATGCTTCAATGTCGTGTACTTAATGTGGTAAGAAATACATAAAAGTGATTTTATAATTACATTATAAAGTGACGTATCTCTAGTGTGTCTTGATTCCAATATTTGTTGCTTAATATAAATGTACAAAATAGTTCCACATTTATTTAATTTCAGAACGTAACTACCGCCGAGTAATACACGAAGGCAATTTAACCAACAATTAACCCGCCCAGTGAAACCAGTATTTCAAAGACATTGGAAGTAGTAAAACATAGGGTTGAATTACTTTGGCAACAGCACTAGTCGGGCTAGTGTTTTCCGCCCAGCAACATTGAAGTGTCAGAGAAGACGCATGGGCGCATGTAGCTCTTTGGTCCCGTTGTCATAACCAAGCGAAAGATATTTTTACCTCACACTGTGCATGTCCTATTTTCAGAAAGTGTTTGTTTGGAACGTATGTCTCTATGGGTGCCATTTTAAGAAACATAATTCTAACATAATGCCCATTATTATAGGTTTCTGTTCGTATGAGTTCAGTAAAGATTGCATACAGTTTAAAAAAATCCAGTTTTATTATGAACAACCTGCTAAATAGAGATAATTGCAACGCACATATGCAATTAAAAATTGAAGTAGGAACGGTAAAACACAAGTATGAACATTATTAATAAATCTTCGAAATATAAGAAGGTAATAACGCACCCCCAGTAGAAAAGTGTCGCAACTCAAAACAATTGCATTTTGAGATACATTATTTACAATGAAATTTTATTCTCTTTCTTCCAAAAAGTGTCATTTATTTTAGGCCTATTTAAGTCAATTATTGGTGATATTCGTAATTCATAAACATGATTTGATGATGTAATTTTAAACCTTTAAACAGTTATTTTGACAAATCACTTTTTTAAAGCTACAACACTTTTATACTGATGATTCATTTCTTAGGTTTACTTTATATTTATTTACTTTTAATTACACGCAAATCAGAAAAAGAATGTGGTGTTTGAGAGCGTAGAAGCTACATTAACTTTCCAGACTTTCAATTCGCACATTGTACGTATTTTTGTTGCGATTCAAACAGTTTTATAAAAAATACAGCTCAATTTCAATTGATGAGAAGAAAGGACGAAATCGACGGATGAGAACCACCGGCCGCTAACTTTTCCTCCAGAGACCTGCACAGTTCGACCTATTATCAAAAACCCTGCCACCACCGGGAATCGAACCTAAGGACCTCCTGGTCAGAGGCACTGCAGCGGCGTCGGTCGGTGCCCTGACCGCCATAAAACCGCCATAACACACACTGCGAGTTTTTGGGTCTATTGGTTTTTTAAATGCAACTAAACCTAGGGTGAATGCTCTTAAGAGAACGATATTGGAAAAATAGTAGTAAAGTAATGCCTGACTCAGTCGAGTCATTAACCCGCTTTAAATGCTATTTGTGTAAATATATATTATAAATTGATACATGTTGCCTAGCCAATAACAATTGGATTTCCTTCTGTGATTCTTATGAGAACTTTTTCTTGAAATTCTGCAATATGTACCTCGTGTAAGGCACATTCAGATACCAGAGACACGCAGAAACAGTAGAATAGAAGTTTTTTGTGTAAATCGTTTAACCGATTTGAGAAGCGTAATATCAGAACGTTATCTTAATTAACAGTTACAAAATCCTCATACATTGTTCTTTATCCTCGTACACTAGTACTGTGTTTCGAGAAATAGAATTTTGACTATAAAAGATTTTGATACTCACGTATGGATAAATAAATCATTCCCCTTACACATATTAGCTGACTTACCTGAAACAAAAACATAATTATTAAAAATATCATAATTCATAAATAATAATAATAATAATAATAATAATAATAAACGTATAAGTGCAACAAAACTATTTTAATTCTTCCTAAAGCCATATGATTATACTGATTAATATACTATTCAGAATTTTTAAAACTATTGGCCTACAGCAGAAAAAACGCTGCAGAATAAACCAAAAACAAAAGGCTTTCCAAAACGTAGCATGCACAATGCTGAAGAACAAGAAATAAAGTACTTTCATACAAAACTGCAACAAATTAAATATTTGAAGAAAAAAATGCGTACGAAAGGATTAAATACATTAAATAATTTATTGTTTGGAATTACATTAATTAAAAATAAATAAATAAAAATTCAAATAAAATAAAACAAAAAAATTAAAAAACGCTCAGATCATTGTCTCTACTTAGTGGCGAACTGAGAATGCAAATTCAGTCGCTGCGTGCAGTTTAACACTGTCTAATTTCGCACTTTTGGATGCAAATGAAACTGTTTCATTGTTTTACTTTCTCGCTACGGACTAGAGAGAAAGTGATGTAATGCGCGAAAAAAATGCCGAATCTTCGGCCGAAAAACTGTTATTGCCGACCCCTAGTAACGAAAAAGTGGATGCTCTGAATCCAATTGCTAAATTTAGAGGGAGAAAATCCTTTAGCACGTGGTGTAGCCAGAATCCACGTTTTGTGGGTCCTTGCTGCCGCAAAAACCACGTGACGGCCAAAAGTATCTTTGTCCGTCTGTTTTTCTGCCTGCCTCCGTCAGTCTGTCCGTCCGTCAACAACGCTAGCGGCTAAACAGTTCAACCGATTTTCTCGAAATTTGATATACCATAATCGATCTGGCAGATATTGGGGCCCCTTTAATTGGAAACGGATATTTTAATTTTTTTGGGAGGGGTAATTTACACGAAGTCTGTCGAAGATTTTCCAACTTTTTAAAAAAAAGGTTCCATTGTTGGATAATGTGAAGGACGCTAACAGGTGTCCTGATTATTGAAACCACCAATTTTTCGGAAATTGCAGAGGATAAAAATGTCTTCCTACGAGTAAAGATTAGATTGGATAAATATTAGAAAAAGATTTTTTCCCGTAATGAATCCTGTTCCTTAAAAATACATTTTAAAACACGGTACTGAACAATTTTTTGAATCCTTTTGTACTTGTCGCGTAATTTTGCGTGAAAATAAGGGCTGGAAAGCACGTGCAGTTTTAGCACCGCTAGTGTAGATTTTCTCGAGTTCGTTGGCGCTTCAGTCGCCTCTCACGGCGGATGCTGCGTGCTCTTCTTCCTTTCTGCGCGTTGGGGTCTGTAACACGAACGCGCCCACAAACGGAATGCAAACAACGCAACCTCCGGCACCGTTAGATACCTCGGATGGATTGGATTGATTGATTGTTAGTGATTCGACGCGCGTCGACTAGTAAGATCATTAGTCCCGTAAGTGCTGTGCATGTGTTCTCCTCGGGAGGTGGTGGAGGTTTTCTCCTGCTGTATGGCGAGATCCGGTGACGACCAACCGTCTGCTTTCCCACAACCAGGTATCTCCCACCATCTGTGCACCGCCTCAGCCGGGACAAGCTCTAAGCTCCAGACTCCCAACCAGTGTGATAGTGTAGTAAGGGGTGAGGATAGGACAAGGAAGAGGAAGGAAAGATCACGTCCTATCCGTGGGCCATTTGTTAGGGTATTGCTCTGGCATTCGCCTGGCGTTGATCGGAGAAACCACGGAAAACTACCGATCAGAGCAGCCGGCCTAGCTATGAATCTGGTGTGGCGAATCCTGCCTCCGCCGGGGGTGGAAGCGTAGGCCCTCCCGGCCAGAGGTACTGCAGTGGCATCAGTCGATGCCCTGAGCCACCTCTGCCGGTTTAGATACGTAGGAGCTGGGGAACAATTCAAAAAGTTTAATACAGTTTCGATTTTGAATGAAGAATGCAAATAGTTGATAGTGAGATTCAACCTATTATCCTACTCCGCGTATGTACCAACTGAACTCTCAGCTTCAATGCATCACTGCTTACAATACATGACGTTATACGTTAGCACGACTGTGGATTTGTTTAACTGCATTGTTGCTGCTACAGGCTATTAATGAGTAATGTACACGAAAATTTAACATACAATCAAAACACTCGTGAGAAAAATGCGCACTACAATTCTGCTGCTGCTACTACTACTACTACTAATCATAATTTGTGATACGATGAAAGTTAAAAAGATATTCATTTAATTATTCACAATACAATCATTACAAAGAAAAGTTCATTCTTGGTACCAAATACGGTGTACAAGAATTGCAACACCCCAGTTTTAAATACAGCGCGAGTAGTGTGGGGTAAACCATAAACATGAAGTCACGGACATTCCCTCTCGACCTTTCGTCTCGTAATCAGAATTTTTTCGGTATCTTGTGGAAGCATATGACCACATATTCAACGTTGAACTCTTTCACCACGCACACTGAAAAGAATGCGAAACAATTGAAAGACTGACTCGCCCACTGACGTTCTCTGACTTGCCCCAATACGAAATACGAGTAACGGGGAAAAACTAAGAACTAAAAAGGCATTATACACGATCGGGTTGCTTGCAAGTAACAAGAGGACTTATTTTAAAGTGTAATGACCAACGGTGTATGCCAAGAATGTCCACTTAATTGTGGCCTTCGTTCTCTCACTAGGTAAACCACATGAGACGTTAAGTTGTGCATGAATTACGAGTAATTGGTGAAACAGATTATGTAAGAATTATAATACGCACGAGAGCATGAATTGCGGTTAATTAAATATGAGCTTGTGTCAAAAAGCATTCGATTACATAGCGTTGCACGACTCTTTCATTTATGAAAATAAACAGCGATGTGTGATTTTATAACTGTTCTTAGAAATGACCACACAATCTTACTGGGTGGTTGGGACTTATTGAGTTCCCATAACGTATGATTTTTATGTATGATGAAGACTTTTCACAAATTTAAAAAAATTCCACTGTACTTTTCATGATTTTTGTCACAGATCTGTTGACAGTTATATCTTTGACCACGTCTTTTTTTTTTTTTTTTTTGCGTACTATCGTGGCCACGTAGGAGATCCTTTACACGCAGGTTTGCTTCGTTTTATATGACTTGGCGAAGCGTCCAGTCCCCGACACATAAGGCAATGATTGAGATAACGGCGACAAAAAACTTATTAACATTAAAAATTAAGCTTACGGAATTACGTTTACGTATTACAGAATGGCTAATATACGGCTCTTTGTTCTATAATCGACCTCAAGATAACTTGTATAGCGATGCTGGAGAACGCAATAAAATTTTGACTCCTATTAGAGGCCAGAATCTGGAAAGCGGAAGTGTTGTTCTGCTGTTATTTATTATTAAGAAATAAAGTTTACTTAGGCCATAAGAATTTGCTTTTAACTAAGTATCACACCAAATGACAAACGTATGAACTAGACGTCTGCAACCCAAAACAAGGAGATGACAACTACATTTCTGAGCCTCTTTCCTATTGAATTATTTTGCATAATGTGACATACCAGAATGTCTCTCGGGTGTAATACATCGCAATGGTTGGATCTAGAATGTTACAATCTAAGGAACACGCGTAGCATAGCAACAAACTATGAACAGTTAGGCGCCATGATGGACGCTAGTCGGGAATTGCATTGTCGACGCAAGGCACGGCCTGGTGTCATTAACATGGAATTGATTAGGGGAGGGCGTTGAAAATTGAACTTCAGTATAAAGAAGCGAATTCTCACTCTCACGGGAGCAGTCAAGCAGTTCACATGATATAAACATTATGAAATTGTAATTTTCCGGCAATAGATTTATGTTGTGGGTAAATGCTTGTTGGTTAATCCATAATAGTGTAGGATAAATAGTACTGTTTATTTGAGTCCAAAGTGGGTAAATGTTTGCATTGCTTTAATAATAGTTACATTTGTTGTGTTTGAAATTCGCATTTAAAAATATTTAAACTTGGTGGTCGTGGGGGTTTATGAGGTTCCGTAGTGGGAATTATAAATTATTAATTTTAAGGAAATATTAGTGGCGAATAGAGGTTTCACCCGAAGCCTAGTGAGGGAAAGTCGCGACGCGATAATATTAGAGCAAATGTAGGGATTTCCGATCCCGGGATGTCCGATTTGCGTACTGTATAGTTAGCAACAGTCGGGTAACATTCAAAGTTTACAATGCCAGTAAACTCATAATTTACACCACAGTATGGCCCAGGACATCCCCTTTTGGAGAAGATGGCGGCATCATAGCAACCGAGAAGAAGCATACGAACTTTATCAAAGCCGTGCGGATGAATAAGTCCACAGAATCATAAATTAATAACGAGCTCGACGCTTGTTACTACCATTTAACAATAAATGTTATGCGTTATTTGAAAATAAAAGGCTGATATTTCATTGAATTGCCTGCCATCAATTCAGTAAGTAGTAAATTCCACAGAAGGTCCAGGAATCGTGATTTCTGTAGTCACACGTCCACGTGCAGCAGGTAAGGTGACGCTTGATGTACGTCGAACTCGAGCAAGATCTTAATAGGAAAAACAGAGCTAGCCAAATTATGAGTTCTTAGAGAATTAAATTACGAACATAGCAGGGCAAATTAAATTTAAAAAATCATACAACGTTACCCAACTTGAGGAATGATAAACTAAGTTGATGTATGGCTCGTAGCAAATTGGCATGCCCAGGGCAGGTTCATTTTGGTTACAACACATTTTAACAGTAAATAAATGAAATATGTTAAGAGAATTGAATTATAACTTAAAATTACTATTTACAAATACAAACGGTTTTATGTTGAACTATTTATAGGGTGGCCAGGCCTGGAGATGCTCTTCGGAAAATGTATAATAAACTCCTTAATTTACTGGGGTTGACAAGTTAATTTAAATTATTGTGAAACGTTATTGTAATTATTTATTCTATGTTCATTATAATTTTTAAAATGTTACTTACGCATGAAAAAATAATGGTGGCTAATCACATTAGCTGTTTCTAAACGGACCTACATTAGATATTTTTTTTTAAAAAATCCCTAATTAAAAAAGGAGGGAAATCAATTATAGAAAATATTTACTGAAATGAAATGTTTGATGGCGTCCGGCTAGGGCGTCCTTTGAAAATAGTCAGGTGGGCCGTGCATGGCTACGGTCTGTTTATGAAGATGCAAATCGTTGAATAAGAAGTCGAAGCTACACCACTCCACACTATTGACACACTTTAAAAACAAAACAATGTTTTTGTTACTATTCAAGAAATGAGAAGTATGTCCTTCACCAGAACGTAGACCAAAGAAACGATTTGACTTGTTTATTAGACATCTTTAAAGTGTTAAGACTTTTTTCTTTCTAATGTGTGTCAAGATAACTGAAAAGACTTCAGGTACCCATTATTTCGTTAAACGTTTAAACGTACTCAGCGAGCAAACTCTTAAGTATGCATGTTCAAAATAGTTTGTTTTTTTCCTTTCTAGTTTTCCTCAGTTTAATCAAAACAGTTGCCGTCTGTTCTTTCTCGTTCCGCCTCCAAGTGCATGTGGAGTTGGTACGATCACGGCAGCCGTTTCACCACTCCGCTCCGGAACACAATGAGAGCACAAGCGGAAAACGTTCGTTGCACCAAAAACTGCGTCATTCGGCCCAAAGCGTCGCGAACCGAAGGCGACAGGCTGGCCAACTGCAGCGGGGTGCACGTGCTGAGCACGTGAACGCTCCAAGTGGGTCAGGGCTCCGGGCGGCGGAAGCAGAGGCTTGGGCGAGGCAGAAGCGACTGCCAGTGCGTGGAGTGGGGCAGAATGAAGTCGGTTCCTAATTCCTTGGTCAAAGCAGTTGTCCTTAGCAAAATATGTAGTTTTAAAGGCTTTGGTTTCGGCTCGTTCTGCACGACTTTAAAAAATAAATAAAAAATAAAATCCCAGCGCCTCGAGTGGAGCCAGATCGATTTTGGAATAATATCTTGTGTATGATTTAGGCGCTAGTGGTGTTCACAGACTGACAGAAAAACTACGTTTTTTCTGTATCAGCGGACTCCAAAACCTGTATTTCCGATGAAATCTCGAAAGCGATTTACCGCAACCTTCTCTCTAATCCGAATATTCCTCCGTATATACGTACGTATAGGAAAACAAAATAGTCGTCATTGGAGGCGAGGCTACATTGAGCCTGCTCCTCCATCCGGCACTTTCAAATTTCAATACACACCACGACGAGGTCATTGAATAAACGAAAGTTCTTGGGGGGGGCGGGGGGTCCCCACAAGCGTGGCGGGGGTTATGGAAGATGAGGACCGTTCTCAAAATACTTTTGCGATTATAAAATTACCTTGAAATTGCAATTTAAAATTAATCAAAAATAAATATTAAAAAAAACAACATTGTTTAACCTCTCTCAGATTTTACCCAATCTTAGTTTCACTTTTGTTTAACTCCGTGAGTGGGGGCGGAGAAGGACCCAAACAGAACGTGCAGCCAGCGGGGCCCTTGCGAGTGCGCACGTTGCGGAGCAAGAATGTAATTTCATTATCTGTGCGCGGATTCTAGAGCTCTGAGGGAAATCTAAAGTCTCGTTCTCCACGGTGTAACGGTAGGGAGGAGATCTCTTCCTGAAGGGCAAGATGAGGATAAAAGCGAAAATTAATGGCTGATGTGCATTTGCAGATCCTTTTTATTACTCTGGAGCGAATTTTTCTCATCAATTCTTGCCAATAGTGCTCATTTCTACCTCTTTTCAGAATTCAACGGGTATGGGTAAGGGGAGGGATCTCAGAATTTAAGAAAACGTGCACAGAATACTCTTTTCCCCATAGTACGTCACTGGTTTGACCGTTTTTGACAATAAATAAGTAAATAAATAAATAAATATATTGATTAGAGCTTAAATTGTATCCGTTTTGTAGATGGATCCAATGCAGGTTATGGCAGTGTGGTTCCGATATAAATGTTAATGATGCCATGCAGCACTACATATTTTGGGAAATAATTTATTTACAATTGTTTTTAAGTTCAAAATAATCTGCTTATTAGAACAAAATGGGAGAAAAATGTTTTAATAAAACTTTTATGACTCAAATCTCTGTCTCTCTTCTTAATTTGTTTCGTACTTTTTGATGGGTATTTCAATCTAAGCCATTATTTTACTTAGAAGTAAATATTTCAAGCAAAAGAATAGTCTCGTAAATGTGATCTTAAATTCAGTATTTTTCTGAACACCATTTACATAGACAGGGCTCTCAGCGAGTCCTTTTCTGCAGCTACGTGTGCATAGCATTAGCTGCACTACATTGACTTTGAAGTAAACTTTTGATAAACGATTTCATAATTTTTGTAGTTTTAATTATTATTATTATTATTATTATTATATTATTATTATTATTATATTGAAAATTGTGTGCACAAAAAATTTGCCATGGGAAAGTCGCTGAGCTCTTGAGAGCTCTCCGAAAGCACCACAAGATAGCTTCAGTCGCTGTTGTAATTCATCACCCGGACGAGGTAAAAAAGATCCAACAATACAAATAGATTGACAGCGCCCCGTATATTGTTTACAATGATGATAAACATTTCAGATAATCATTTCGAAAATGTTTACCGCCTAAGAATGCTCAGTGCAGTGCCTCTGATCGGGAGGTCTTGCCAAGTCCCGACCAACGCGGATTAGGCGTTGACGCACACGGAAACACAAAACAATAACTCAAAATCCATCCAAAGCGTTGCTTCCTCTGAAAGATGGTACGTGGAGTCGGAAAGACTGGTGTCAGACCTACTCGAATCCATGAAATGGAAGGATGGTTTCTAATCGCCAACGTCGCCAAAAGCAGAAAAGTGTTTTTATGGGTGGCTTATTCGGCGGCGATTGTTGCCACATTTGCATAATTGCAATTTAGGGGGAAAGTATCATTACACAGTCGTCTCGGACAGTACCTTCCGTCCTGGGGATTAGCATTTCGCAAATCGAGAGAAATCGAAAATAGAAAAAGAGAAATATTTTCAGTGTAGTAGACCCAAAATAAAGGTATGGTTGCATTAGGTTATGCTTTGTTTCAATAATAATGAATCCTTTGAAATCCTCGAAGGAGTTACAGCTCGAAAATAAATCCTGCAGAAAGGCCAGCGCTGATGCATGGAAAGCGAAACAGTAGCACGAAAAACAATCATCAAAACAAAACAAACCAAAACGAAATGGAGCGAGTAAAATGCACAGTACAGAAATTTAAATACAAAGCATGAAGAACACGTAGACCTGCGTTAGAAATCTCTATCAGAACATTTTCTCGCGTCTAAATTTGTAAACAGGCTCAATGTCATTTATTCATTGTTCAGGAACAGTTTCTCATTCTCTTCAAGGTGCTCTATCACGTTGCCGATCACATTGTCTCCACTTGACGTCTGACCATTTCTTCTCTTTACCTCTGCTTCTCGATTTTATTATTTTATATCTAATATAATAATGATATATCAATTTCTATTGATGCCTTTTTCCTTAATTGATTAATTGAAGACGACATTTTTAACTAACGATATGAATCCGAAGAAACTTTTTATCCCAATAATTTAATTTGATGATTATTCTTTGCATTTTTCAATTGAAATTCATCATTGAACTTAAATTAATTTCAATATTTAATCTTCACTTATATACCATTCATTGGGGCTTTTAGGCGGGGAAAATCAATAGCTTTTTTAACTCTGAAGAAAAAAAAGAAGAAAAAAACTATGACAAAGTGACAAGAAATGACTGGTGTATTCTTTAAAAAAATATTCAACCCAGCTGCATCTGAGGAAAAAGGATTAAATAGCCTTCCGGTCAAGGCTAAAATAGAATAAGAAACCGAAATGAATATTTCATTGATTTGGGGCATCACCTACTAAAAGCGTTCGCTGTCCTCTGCACGGTGCTATATGGCACCCAGAACACTGACTCCAGACCATTAGCGGTGTCACTTCCAAGAAAGAGATGGTTTGCTTTCCAGCCAGAACGACAAATCTTGGGAAATTGGTGCCGTCCTGTGTCGTGTGGGCCGTGCCGTGAGTGTCGTTCCGTGTGGGCGGTGTCGACCTGGCCCGAGGAGGTGAGGGTGGAGGTGGAAGGTCGCGCGCCGAGCCGGCATGCGGGCGGAGTCCTCGTATCAGCCAATTGTCCGAAGTCAAATCGGGTCGCTTTGGGGCGCAAATGCTGGGCTCCATTGTCCTGCATTTCCACGCCAACCAGTAACGCACGTTCAGGTACCTGCCACTGCGTAGCGGCCGTGTCAAGGTCGCGGGCAAGGCCGCTAGAGCTGGCGGGCGCTGCGCCGACAGCAACTGCTGAGTGGTTGAAAAGTACGAGTTGTACAAATTTCTCCGCGGTGGCGATACGCCACTAAATACCTAACTCATGACTGTCTTGTGGAGAAGACAGTTGACAGTATTTTTTACCCCAAATTTGGCGGTATTAATTTCCATTTCTTCTATCCATTAAAATGAAAGACATCAGTAATGTTTGAACTAGACATACGAGAGTAAAATTAAACATTTTGAATCGAAAGAATATTGATTTTGTGATTGTGTTCACTTTAAAGCGCAATAATTGCATTTAAATTCATACATTTAAGTTGGGAACAAAGAATCTTCTCAGTTAAAAAAGTTTTAATGGACGAGATGGTGTAATTCATTGATTTCATAGCTTTGCTGTATTCAACATAAAATAATCATTATATAAAACCACACAAAACGAAAGCAAACGAAGAATTGGCCATTTAACCACATTCCTTCCCCTTGGTAAAAACGATTAAACAAAAAATAATTTAAAAAAAAAAACGAAGTAAACTAATTAGAAATCCAACATACGAGTATTAACATAATTCTAATTTCTGTTCTTTGACAGAAAACACCGTATGAAGCAAACCATTCTTGGCAATGTCCTGGGCTGTTGTTTGCTCCCTGTGCCCCGCAGCCCGTGCGCGGCCGCGCCGTGCGAGCGCCGGGCTGAAGCTCGTGCCCTCCAATGCCTTGTGGGAAGCAAGGCTCCGCTGGAACACGACCTGCGCTCAGATTTCCAGACCAGAGGCCGCGGGATGAAACCCCGCTGGGGGCAGTGCATTTTCACAAAGGGGAAAATCCTCAGTGTTTCACGTCAAACGTCGGGCACGTAAAAAACTTGGTGAAATGATCGGCAGAATTAAATCGTTCATCAATTGCTGTCCAAAGGTGATAAGTGAACACTTGTTCAATCGAGGAAGGAACGGATAAATAAAGAGTGAATCCGCTATGCAAAAGAGCACGTCGGATTAAGTCAAAAAATATACGCAAGAGCCCAATCACAACGTTAATAAAAATAAATTTACTAATAAGTTGATTCTTTCATTACGTAGATTAGAAAATAATGACCAGGAAGCATTATTTTGTTAGATCGATGATAACAAAGCTGATACAATATAAACAAGTGGTGCTCCAACAGCACATAGCACTGATCGCATTTTTTCTTGAAATTTTGCAATTTTTGATCACCGTATTTTCGACACCTAGTTCTTTCCGTTATGTATGAATTCTATGGCCGCTAATTGTCTCAAGGCTGAACTAGTAGAAACACTCGAATGCCCACTGCAAATGAAAGCGCGTAGGTGAGGACCTGACACGGACAGTACACATAAAATTCTGTATGTAATCTCTGAATACACACTGTTATTTAACTTAGTTTCAATTAATTGATTGACACGAATTGCTTTAATTTTATTAATATTAGTGTTGTGAATTTTCAAAATCATTTGATTTCCGTCCTTTGATGGAGCTGCAACCGCCAGTTAGTTGGGGCAGCAGCCGCCACTGTTTAATTCTCGTCTCGGAAAGAGAGATGTGACGTCGCCAACAAAACATGATGTTTCAAAACATCGATCCTCAAAATTCAAAAAAACATCGTACCGAAGCCATCGATATGGATGTTTTCGAAACTGGATTAGCAACCACTGAAGTTCGCGGGGGAGGGAATTTAAATTTAAAGTGATATAGTTAACTAATTTTTAATTTATATTTAATTAACAAAACGAAATCAAAATATTGTCAGGAAATCAACGACACTTCGATTATCAGAATCAATTATTGAAAAATAATATAGGCTACTTTATCGATAAAAACTCGAGTATAAATTTTTCACCCTTGGTCATTGGGTTTTAAGAATGTTCAATTTATAGATATCTGAAAATTATAATAGAATTTTGGTATGATGAACTTTCCTCATTTAAAAAATGTCGGTCACGCAAAAACATCGAACACAAAACATCTATGTTAAAAACACATCGGCTTAAAAGAAATCAATTCGATCGAGGATTTCATAAAACCATGGGTGTTTCGGAACCATCGCTTCTGCGAGTGGAGCGAATGCCCGCGAATAGCCCGAGCCCGCACCGGCGCTGGTCGTGCGCACAGCGGCGGCCGCATTCCGATACCAGCGCTGCACGCCCAGAGCGGCGGGCGGGCGAAGCGCTGCTCCGCGCCGCCGGCCGCAGAGGGCAGCACTCGCGCGAGGGAATTCAACCGAGCGGCACACGGCACGACATATGGAATCCAAGCAAGCTCAGTTAAAAATATTACTAGGCGGCGGATTTTCATCGCCAAAAACGATCAAAGAAATTATCTTTGATCTATCTTTTTTCAAAATTCCATAAAACCAGAGAAAATGACACAAAGAATGTGATCAAAACCAGTTCGGATGAACAATACAAACTTTTGGATACGTTACTGATGTCCAATCATTCAAGTGAAATCAGCTTACAAATTCCTGCTTTGGGCTGTTCTTTACCAGGAAATCTCTGCCTTAACCTTAGATTACATACAACGGCTGTCATTTCCATTTACTAGTGAAGAAATGGAATAGGCTACTCAGAAATTCTGTGGAGAACGTTTGTTGAACCTCGTAAATATTATTTGACGTTAATGCCATTAAAATGATATTAAAATCGAAGAAATCGGTAAAAAAATGCATTGAAAGTCTTGGATAAAGGTAAAAAAAACTTACTAGGCAAAATCGGCGTGTAAAATGAATCAATTCTAGGGAGCGAATTTTGATGGCCTAAACATTGGCAGAAATTATCAATAAAGTGCTCTGAAAATGCTCTAAATGCTCAATAAAATGCCTTCAGAACTGAAAAATGGCGCAAAATATATGATGATCAAAACCACTTCAGATGAACAATTCAAGCTGTTGAATGAGCGAAGGCATCGAATAGGTGACTCAGAACACTCACTGAGATGAAAATGTGTTGCACCTCGTAAATATTATTTGACGCAAGTACCATTAAAATATTAACATGGATTAAATCACCAAAAAATTATCTGAACGGGTAAAAATGACTTATAAATCGAAATCGACGAAAAATGCACAAAAAGTCACAAGAATGGGTCATTTCGTTTCGTCATAAGATAAAATGAATTTCTATACTAAATGGCATTGTTCTAAACTGAAAAAAAATGACATATTACAATCCGGCCCCTATACATTACTCATGATGGAGTTCAAAGACGTCAAATGAACAAAGATAACGTACCCTCTGTTGCAGATGTTTTGATGTGAAGTTAAACATAATCAGAATAAAAGAGTCAAAGACTGCAAATAGATGATTTCGTAAAGAATACCGCCATGAATTACAATGTATTTTGAGAGCCTGATCACTGGCGTTTCACTATGTGCGTTGTGAATTCCAAGTAAAAGCAAGTGTGTAATCCCAAGAACACCTTGGGAGTCATGAAGTCATGACGTCACCCTGGCACAGTCACTCCCAGTTTACTGCGGGGGAACTACTTCCATCGGCCTCGGAGGCTGGTACACCGGCTTTCGAAACAAAGGATCGCGGCTTCAATTCCAACTATAGACGGTTCGTTCGTACAACGAATAATCTTCATAGCGCCATTTCACGCTTGCAGCATGTACAGAAAATCAACCCCGCCAGCAGCCAGGTAAACGTAGATCGCTGCGTGCACTATACCTCCATGAAAGCAAGTCGTAATGTTCTTCTCTCCACGAACATAAGCAACTGAGTCTGAGAGTACAATTGGCGGAGTCAAAAGTGAGACACACCCAAGCGCTACAAGGGGTGCCTACGACATGACCAGTGCTGGACCTAGGCAATTTTTTGGCCCGGGACAATTTTGAAACGTTGCTTTCTCTAAAAAAATAAAAATGTGAAAGTTATATAAAAAATATATGTTATTTTATTTCAACTTATAACAAAAATTACGTTTATGCTGGAAAACGTTTTTGGAATTATATTTTAAATAATAGCTTTAAGCAAAGGTATTCAGTGATCACATAATACAATTTTTACAGTAAGCTTAAAAGTTTTATGTTTAGTTCATGTGTAATAAAATTACTTGTGATTTAACAACAAATGAAATAATATGAATAAATAAATAAATAAATGAAACAATTAATATAAATTTCAGTAGAATCTATTTTAATGTTAGCGTCTTTTATTCATCTCATAGAGTCCTACCTTGTAAGTAATTGCTATAATTAACTATTTAAGGTAAAAATTAATTGAAAAAATATAAATATCAGACTGCTGAACCGCGACTTATAAAATTAAGTTACGTATTTTCTGGAGTTGTAATTTATTTTCCACTTTTGTACTATTCCCCCCTAGCAGCCCGCGGCCGCCCTCGCCAGCGTCGGCGCTGCCTTCGACCCCCGCCCCGCGCAGGAGCAAATGCCGCAAGCGGAAAAGTAACACAAATCAAAACTACTGCGGGTTCGAGTGTATGGTTCTCGGCCATGGTTGAGTATGTCGTGCTTTCACTCGTCACTATCATCAATATTTCATCTACCATACCCCCAGGGCTAACAACCCTCGGGGATAGAAACCCTCGTTTTCGGCTAAATGTGAGCTAAAACTGAGCCGCAAGAGCCAGAGTGGCGTCGCTGGAGGGGCGAGAGGGAGAGGGAGAGGGAGAGGGAGAGGGAGAGCGGAAATCTTTCCACCGCCGGCTCATTCCCCCGTCATCGCCGCCGCCTGCTTCGCCGCCCCCCCCCCCCTCCGGTCGACCTGTGCCAGCAGCCTCACTGACGCCCCTGCATCGCCTAGCCGGCATTTCCCACACGAGGGCAAGCTCTACCTCTCATCGGGAGTATTCCGCGCTTTCTGCGACCAACACCGGGCGAACGGACTACGAGCTGCCCGCGATCTTGCCTTCCTCGTCCTATCCTCTCCCATACTCTACACTACACATGTCAGGAGACCATTTGAAAGCTTAATAAGAGCACAAAGCAAGAACAATTTTTCCGTCGAAACATAAGTGATTTCCGCTGCACGATTACAATACTTTACCTTCTCATGAAGTAAGGAAAGAAAGTAAAAAGAACAATTTCGTTATAGGGGTACCCCAAACATGTATTTCCGTTGAAATCTTGAAATCAATTTTCGGAAGAATCAAATATAATTATTCTAAACCAGGTACATTACCCCTTAAATACGAGAAAGTAAAAATGCTTGAATTTAGGATCTGACATTTCTAAATTCTTTAACCCTAAAATGTCAGCCACTTCAAAGAAGGACCTGCAAGCAACAGTTCAGGTTTCAGAAGAAGCATTTTTTCTTTAATTCCACCCTCAAATACTTGCTGATCCGGGCCTATCGCCCTCTTTCATTTCAAAATATCCTCGTCCCAGATGCCCCGAAGAGCGGGAAAAAGGCCTCCAGATGTTTTCTGCCGCGTTCATTAGCTGACGTCAGCAGCGGGAGATTATATTCCAGTGCGCGATAGTAACTCACTGTCCCGAAATCGGCACACGGAGGTTCGCCCGGCGCCCGCGAGCGGCGCGCAGCGCTGCATTCGCAAAACCAAATAAGGGATAGGTATGCGGCATCACCAACAAACATCATGTCCTAAATTCAAATATGCTAAAAAACATCGCCATCTGGCGGGTGTTTTTAAACATTCACGGTGGAGAACGGGGGTAGTTTGACAGACAGTGACGTTTATTAATTTTTAGTTGTCATTTAATTACCAAAATAAAATTTAAAAAATGATCAGAACAATTAACTTAAGTTTTAATATCTGATTGAATAATTGGATAATTTAAAAATAGTACAGACTTCAATTACTGACGAAACCTCTATTTCAAAATTACATTTCACCCATGCTTACTGCGGTCTGAAGAACATCCATTTTAAGGATATCCAAAAAAAGGTACAAGTTTTTGTTACATGCTACTTTTTTCACTCAAAACTAAAATATCAACCACGTGAAAACATCGGACAAAAACATCAATGTTAAATATATCGATGACTTTAGAAAAGTATTAGATTTTTAAAACAATCCACATCCATGTGAAATCCTTAAAAAGGGACGGCAGCGTCAAAGCACATGAGAGGACTCTGTTTCGTGGGCAGAACCCAGCAGAGGAACTCAGAACACTCATTGTCACAGAAGTTGAAATACAACCGAACGCTGGCAAACTGAGCAAGGCGAACGGCCGCGGATTTCTGCAATCGAAACAATACCCAAAGACTCCTCGAAATAATACAATATTTTGTTTTAATGAATACAAATAAATCGCACCTGACTGTGTTACGTCATGTGTAATAATGTTCCGCGAGGGGCCCCCTCTTGGCAGCGGCGACTGCCCCCGGCGCGTTGCCCTCCGCGCACAGCTCGCCCCCCCCGCCCCGCCCCGTTCGCCCACGCCCACGCCCATGCATCGACAAGAAAGCCTCGGTGTTTTAAAGTTGGTTTAGTACCACCTAACATAAAATTCGCGCGCAACAAAATTTAATGTCATTTAATGGCCGTGGTTATTAATTTATAATTAAAATTTGACTGAAAACAAAGTTATGCCACGTCTCTCCACGTGAGAAATGCAGGAAAGACGAAGGAAATACAGAGTCATCATCTCGAGCAAGATTTGGTAGTTTGGTGGATGAAAAAAGAGAAACCCGCGTTCGTTTCTAACTTTTACAAATGTTTTCAACTTTTGCAAAATTGTGATTACGGACACCTTTCATCTACGAACAAGGCATTGAACACGTAAAAAGCATCGAATCCAAAGCATCGATGTTAAAAAATCATCAGTTTCAGTACATATGTAAACACATCGATACTTTTATTCAAACCCTGACGTTTAAAAAAGTTAGTTTGTTTTAAAAAATACTTTTGCCATAATGTTCAGAGGGCACAGATCACCAACTTCAACCGAAGCCGTAAACAACTGAATGCGAATTTTTTAAGCGGCGTATTCCAAATTGCGATTACATTTTAATTGAGTGCTTTTTCCGTGAACTTTCTTTGACGAACTACGAGCGATTCCGCTCCAGCTTTACGACGCTTCGGCAGTCGAGGAGGGCGAACGCACACGGGGACTTCCTTCTGCAATTCGGCGAATCAACCTTTGGAGGAAACTATTTCTTGGCCTCTCAATTGAGCCTAGGGCGCAATTTGCAAGCATTTTCTTGAGCACTGCCGAAATATACATGAAAGATGGCAGCGTTTCATGGGCAGTTACGGTATAGCGCTAATTTCCAGTATCCGAGTACGTCAACACCTTTGGTCATTGCTCCTAAGTGAACTGCACGTTTTTCCTTTGTGAGGTGGCGGTGATCTTCCCAAGCGGGGCACCGCCCCAGCCCGCACCAGCTCTGAGCTCCCGACCGGCCTCCCAGCACGTGTCGCAGAGTAGGACAGTGTTGGCGTAAGTGTGTAAGAGGAAGGAAAGATCGCACACACTCCGTGGCCCAATTGTTGTGGTACTGCTCCGGCATTCGCGTGGTGTTGACCGAGGACACCACGGCAAATTACCGATGAGAGCAGCCGGCCGCTGCAATTCTCTAAACAGCGGCTCGCTAATTGAAGGGAGAGGGGAGGGGCGAGAGGCCAGGGGGAGGAGGGGGGCAGAGGGAGGAGGAGGGGGGGGAGATGGAGGGGGAGGGAGGAGGCGAGGGGGGGGAGGGGAGGGCGACCGGAGGCCAGCATACGCTTATCGTTGCATTCGGTGTAGGGCTATTAGGTTACGTACACTGCATATATTGAAGTTGTTTTTTTTTTTACATTTAACAATTATGAGAATGATTTCCTTTTTCAGTCCTGTGTACTAAAACATTGAAAATATTACTAAAATTTTTAATTTTTGCTTTAAAAAACATAAAAACTAAAGGTTATTAGTTGTAAAAATCGTTTCACTTAAATGGAAAAATTTACTGTTTTCAAAAACATTTTTTTTTAATCTGTTAAAAAAATTGTCTGTAAAAGAAAAATATTTTTTCAAAAAAACTGCTACGAAGGTTTTTATTTTTGTTGTAAAGAATTTTTTTTTTGGGCCCAATTTCCCAAAATTTTGGGCCGCAAGTTGGGGACCCCCCCCACCCACCCCCCCACCCCCCCCCCCCACCCTTTTTTCTTTTTCGGTTTTTTTTTTGGCCCCCCCCCCAAAAAAAACCCCGGCCCAATTTTTTTTTTTTTTTTTTTTCCCCCGGGGCCCCACGAACGGGGGGCGGCAGGCTTTTGTCCGCCCCCAAAGCATTCCTTCCCTTCCCTCACAAGGTGGCCCAAATTCATTCCTCTTCT
>BOPP01000195.1:2099456-2138064 GCA_017312745.1 Gryllus bimaculatus | reverse complement strand
TGTGAAAGTCTTCAGTCGTATGACAGAGGTCGAACAAGATGAATGCAATATGCCTATGCAGAGGAGCTTCTAGAGCGAGGAAATCTTTTATACTGTGAAAGTCTTCAGTCGTATGACAGAGGTCGAACAAGATGAATGCAATACCATCGAAGAAGAAGCACAGAGTCATTCGCAACATCATTATATTTCTGGATTTTTATTCCAAGAAAATATAAGGCATAAATATAATATATTTCCTGTATCGTAAAAAAAGATTTTACAATGAAAAATAATTTTAGTTTTAAGCAAACAATTGTGCGTGAAAAAATAAACCCAAGTTACATAACCACATGATTGAAGATTTTCAATACTTACTGCATTCCATCAGAAGTATTAACTAATCTATTATAATTCTCGGATTAGCATTCACCCCGTCACGATCACTGCTTGCTCGTTTCACTCTCCGGAGGGCACGGGGGAAGAATCACTGCCGTCACCTGCCTCAGCTACCTTCCGTAATTGGGTTTAGCCACATTCATCACTGCCAACAGGAAACCTAAATACTTTTTAACTAGTTTAATCCTAGTCCTTAATAGTGTGAAAGCATTTAATTAAACAAATCTACTGGTCTCCATGGGTTCAGACAGCGAACTATCAAACATTTTTCAGTAAACATTTTGTAATAAACAAATGTCAGTAACCAAAAACACCACACAACAACCAGATCTTTGTAGACCAGTACCAACTCGATAATGGAAACTTTTTGACCGAGTACCATCCCATCTTAACAACACCCCAGTCTGTAAATAGCAAATAAAGCAGTCGAAATACGCATATCTTTCGACATCACCGAAACAGATACTGTCGGCTGACGAAACCAAAAATTCCAGAACTAAGATCTAGAAATGTCTGTTGCCCACATCACTTATCACAGCCCAACTAAAAATACATACGCCTCCACCCTCGCCACAGTCGCATAGTTTAGTGACATGAGAATGCACAAAATAACATGTTACTGCAAGAGCTGTCTATTCTGACCGCGATAGACTTCGGACAGGCCCTGAGGTAATTGTATTATCTACGCATGATTTCTAAAAGCTTGTAACTTTCATCATAATTCACTTTTTCTTCCTAAAACAATTTCGAACCTAAACATTGTATATTAACGATTACACATCAAATATCCTTCCCAACTGGTTATCCACAGTCATCTGTATATTTGTGTAATACTAAACACATTAAATTTGAATACAATCTGTAATTTTTTCCTGCTAATAATAATAATAAATTGTTTACGGATAAATAGTGATATTTTTAGTGATGATCCAAAGGGCAGCTGTGCACGAAATAAAAGAAAGATTCTCATGTTATAAGACTGTTGCAGTTCAGTATTCGGAACGTAATTTTATCCCAAACACAACGCATACATACTTGTGAATTGTAAACGAAAATTCAGTAGGTGTGATTTCAGGATGTAAATATATAATAGGTGGATTTTTTAAAAATAACTTTCACTGGGTAGTAAATGAAAATGAGGGATGCTAATATATCTCCCATCCACAATTTTCCGTACTGGACTTGTACCACGGCCATTGTTTTGCGGGCGTTTTTCTCTCAAAGGTATGTGAGACCTTAAAAAAATGCACAGCCTATCTTAGAAAAACCCAATTTTGTATTGAAAGTGAAAATTTTGGAACACAACTTCGGAAGTTTGTGAGATTCCGTGCCGTGAAGTGGAAGTACAAAGCAAAAAATGTAATACTGCGTCTAAAAATTGAAATTAAAGAGAAATATTTTTTTTTCAATTCTGAAAATTACACAGAAATAAGAATGATTTCAGCAAGAAGAAATCAGACATTCGTATACAAATGTAAGGAGTAGTAAATTCTTCAAATCGGGCTGCCATATCAAGACTAAGATCTGACTTTCTCACATCGGCAGAACCTCGTCAAAATCGAATCCTGCGGTATCAATGGCCACGGGCTTCCATTGCTTCTCGGTTCCTCAACACTTGGGCCTTCACACGAAAGATCTTGCGCGCTTTCGGCTGCATTGTCGAAGGATGTTTCCCTCTCGACACAACACGTTTCGCTTTCGTGATGTGCCGTTGTAGAAAGCCTTTAAGCAGTGGCTCTTGGTCCTCTTAGCGGTATGCGCATAGTCTCAGATTGATTGATTGTTAGTGATTCCGAGTGCGTCAACTACTAGGCCCATTAGTCCCGTATTAGTGCGTGCTTTGCTCGGGAGGACGCGGTGTTCTTTGCAAGCTGGATGGTAATGTCGGACGTCGACTCTGCGGGTTTTTTCCAACCAGGTATCTCCCCAGCTGGAACAAGCTCTAAGCTCCCTACATATGCGGTAGTGCAATGCATGTTAGTGTAAGTGTCCGTAAGTAAGGGGTGAGGATAGGATAAGGAAGCGAAAGCGAAGATCGCGCGCGGTCCGTCGCTCGTTTGGTCTGGTTCTGATCGGAGACACCACGGAAAGCTACCGATCAGAGCAGCCGGCCCCTAGAATTTCCCTCTAGACAGCGGTTGGATTCGACCTAGCTAACAAGCTAGTGACTAATCCTTCCGCCGTGGGGAGTGTAACGCTAGGACCTGCGGCGACATCAGTCGATGCCCTGAGCCACCTTTGCCGGAGTGAGCTTTGCACGCGATTTACTGCGAGGCCTTGAACCACAGCCTCCCTCAGGCTCTGGAGCTGGCACGCAATGCCACTGGAACCACTTACGTCACGCAGTGTCATTTACATCGCAACGTAAACAACAACGCGACTGCGCTGTTAATTAGTGCAGCAACGGCGGTTCGCGTGGTTTCCCCCGCAACTGAACACGCGGAAGACAACAGTCAACTGTTAATGTCGAATTTGCGGATACCCACCGAAAAGCCAAAGATGGAAATAACGACACAATTCAGTTCGTGAAGTACGCACTCATGAAAATCAACCGTCTCGCAAACAATCTCTCACAATAAACTACTGAAGCGTCCATTTTAGCTATATTATACAATCCACTCCACGAGAATGAACGCGAAGTTCTAGTGCAGTTGAAGTCAACCTTGTTTCCTCTTCGAAACAACTCTACAATCATTGAAGTTGCTGAATAAGTTAAATTCTACACATAAATTAGTGAGGCTTTAACAGCACATACTTTCTAGCATTATAGGGAACGGTTACATAATATAATTTGTAAAATCTGTCCTATTAACACTTCAGCCATCATTTAAATAAGTCGAAACCAATCCAAATGAAGCGACTAAGGTGCGAATCTGCAATTATTTCGATAACTACAAACAATAGTCATTTCTTACTTCTACAAAAGAAACAAACAACATAAATCAGAACTGTTACAGTATTCGCAGCACACTAGAGAGACAAGCAACGAAAATGTCGCCTAATGAATGCAAAAAAATAAGGTTATAAATTTATCTCCTTTTATTATTAAAATTCTATATCTTTAACTCAATAGATAAGTACGTTCGAAATTATTTAAGCAAATATGTTATCACTAATTCAACCATCAAAACATGCATGGCTCCACACTGCGCAAACATTAGCCCTATCAATTAGATATCTGATTTTCAACCTGCCGCGTCGCGTCTCGAGAAAATCTGGAGGAAAAGAAGTAAGGGAAGACCCCGAAAACAACTTGAACTTTCGCATCTTTCGAAAAATCAAGAATTCAACGAAAACAAAACAGGCGATTCATTTAAGCGTCTTTTACACTACCCGACAACAAAGTTAAATTAAAAATAAAATACTTAAAGAGGCACTTTTGAGAACATTTTTGAAATGTAACGGAGGCTTCATGTAAAATAGACCGCGAAATTCCGTTTCAAATTTGCATTCGCATCCGTTTTAAATTTGCAGGGTCTGGCTCTCTTTTAAATCGATCGGGAAACATAACTTTCAAAGAAAATCGGCCAAACCGTTTATAAGCTATCGTTGATCAGAGAAAGAGTCGTTTGGCCGTCAATCGATTTTTCGGTATATTATAAATGTCAATAGGAAACCAAATTGAACAATAACAGGGGAAATGACAATTTATGAAGGTTGCAATAAATCCTTGGAAATGGAGATGTTAGTCTAAAATCTTCTTAAACTTTTATATAGAGAAAACATTGTAGTAATAGCTGCGCAAGATGATGTACAGTAAAAACCAGAAGACACTTTATGAAAAGGTTTAATTAAGTTACTAATCGTCGTTTTTGAATTTGTTAATTGCAGATAAACCATAGGATTGTAAGAGATTTTTAGGGTCCATCGTCGAAATGGATAAAGTAACATTTGTAATGTTGGAAGCCGCACCTCTCCAAATGAGACGGGCGTATTATAATGAAGGCCGTAAGCTAAAAATATATTTCAATATAGCAAGTGAATGTTCTAGAAAACTAGAAGGTACGCTGGCGGGCGCAATGTGAAGGAAGAAGTGCAATATGGTCGCGCCGGTGCTTCGGCAAATGGCCGCCGTGGCCCGCTCCCTCGCGTGCGCTTCAAATCCGAACGCGATATCGTCCGCGGACAGCGCGCGCCTTCAGCGCCTCCTCCCAACGTGTTTTCATTTCCAAAGCCCCGCCTTTGCGCATCTCCCCCGGGCCGCTTCCGTTGTTTGGGCCGCGTCGCTTTCAGCCAGGCGTTCTTTGTTCGGGCTGCGGCACAGCGCGGGCTATACGCTTCCAACGCCGCCCCCTC
Organism: Gryllus bimaculatus; assembly: GCA_017312745.1. NCBI lineage: Eukaryota > Metazoa > Arthropoda > Insecta > Orthoptera > Gryllidae > Gryllus > Gryllus bimaculatus. The sequence continues at coordinate 2,133,393 of BOPP01000195.1, read as the reverse complement.
ACGGAGATCGTACTACAGTTTCGCTATCAGTTCAGAGTAAAAGCAACTGAAGCGCACGAATGTCTAATGTTGCAGAGAGCGCTAAACTTCGCAAACAAGGGGCGGGGGGCACGTACGCTTCCCTCTTTACACATGCGTTTTACTAAAAAATTTACAAACATGAAGGAAAAATTAAGTTAAATATTTAATAGTACACTTAAAAAATACAACTGATTATATAATGAAGCAGTTACAGGGAACCAGATAGTTTGGAGAGCCCCTTTTCCAAATGCCGTTCCAATTGCACAGACTCTCAGGTGAGAAAGGGGGAAATAATAATAAAATGTTTCATTTCGTAGGGCTACGAGGCCTCTCTCCGACGTTTTACGAGGGCGGCGGCCATCAGAGGCAAGGACTTAACATCTTATCGCCCAACACAATTTGTTATGTTGCTAAGATGTACTAGTAGGCCGCTCTAAAGGGTTCTGTAAGCAAGCCGATACATCTTGGCTGAAATTGGCTCGTCAGCTGCGGTCGGGACCAACCACCGTTTGCCTTACACAGGCCCCTCCCTCCGACGAAACCTCAGGAGGCAGCAGCTGAGCGCGGCTTTGGAACTAGTGATGCACAGAACGCACATTTCTTTAGGAATATCGACATCTAGCATTCACGATTGCCAAAACTTTCTTATTTATTTAACCAGAACGTCTATCTATTGGCGAATTAATGCAAAGGGAACAAATACGAGTTGACCAGAAACGTGACGTCGATAAATGACGGCAAATGGATTTTTCAGTTGTACGCATTTATGTTGATGCATTCGCAGTCGATGAGAGCACCAGTGCATCGCTCGATGCCTCGAGGTAAGTCCCAACGTGAACCTCCGGAGGAAAAGGAAATTGCGCAAACGCAGAATAAAGATCACTGGAGCGCCCCGTCCGTGTTTCCAACAAGCATGAATACACTGTACGGAAAGTGTACAAACAAACGAAAAACGCCTCGAGGCAAAGAAGAACGTGACGCCAGGGAAGCGACATCAGAAGTCGATTCTCCGAAGACTCGGAACTTTTCCAACGGTTCGCCGTGGCTTTCCCAGCGAAAGAAGAGCGCCGGGTCAACCAAAATACACTTGGCTTCGCCGGCTCGCTGCAACCAGAAGCTTCTCTCTTGAGCTACTCTCCCATCATAAAAACTCAAAACATTCGACTCACAATAGCGTCCACATTCCTAGACCGTCCTCTCCTTTTGCTCCCCATACATTTTCCTTCAAAAATTGTTAGAGATTGTTAGGGAGAGCCCCAATACAACTTTTTCAAACCTTCAATATCTCATTAAATAATCGAATAAAATTTAGAAATCCCATTTTAGACAAAAATTATAAATAGTGTATTAGAATACCGTACTTTACAAACAATGTAATGTCTGAAGAGATATAGCAAAAATTGAGAAGCTATTTTCACACTCAGAATAATTAATTATGACACTTCTAGGCTAATACATTTTTTAAAAATATTACAGAAACTCAAAAATCGTGTAACTAATTTCGGCAAATATAACAGCAAATTAATGATATTAAATATGTGAAGAGAGATCATTTTGTTACATATTTTTCAAATTAGAGTCATAGTGTGAACCAAAGATATTTAACAATAGCGGAACCCGGTATACGTTCTGCCCTTCATTTCCTTCCCGCTCCTTTTCTCTCTCTTTGCCTCTCTCCCTCACTGTTCCTGACTCCGTCTCGCCCAGGAGGAGCTAAGTTTGAATGAAAATTGCGTTACAACAAGGAGCACTTTCGCTCCGCAGCGCCATCTAGTGGAGTTCGAGGGGAAAGCGGAGGCTGGGCGACCGCCCCGTTCGCGAGTGGCACGGCAACGTCGCGTCGCCCCGGGGGCGAGCCATCGACCGCCCGCCAGCCCTCGCAGCAGACGCCCCCGAAAACCTCCCCCCGCGCCAGGAGGTGACTCAAGCCACACTCCCTCGTGACTCAGCGGGCCAGCGCCCCCCCCCCCCCAACGGGGCGCCTCTCCAGCAAGTAGGGGAGGACTAGGAAGGGGAAGGAAAGATCGCGCGCGGTCCTGTTAGGGGACATTCGCTTCTTGTTGGACGGAACGACGCCGGTCACTACCGATCAGAGCAGCCGGTCGCTAGAGGTCTCCTTCAGCCAGCGCATCGCCTAAATTCCACCAAGCGATGAAGCTAGAATAGAAAACCCTGCAGCCGTCGGGAGTCGCTGCAGTGACATCAGTTGATGCCCTGAGCCACCGCGAAATGACATTCACCGTAGCGGCTGAAAGGAGGTCCACACCAGAGGTCTCAAGTTCGAGACAAAGGAGCCTCAACCGCCGACCAAATCTTCGTTTGACGACAAATTCGCAGTCGGAGTGGACGCGGAAGACGCCCAAAGCGGAAGCCAGCAAAGCCGTCTTCCGGCCGGCCGACCCGCCTCCCGGCGCCGGTCGCGCCTTCAGGGGCAGCCTCCGATGGCGCAGAACTGCCACTGGCTGGGGTTCAAGCGTTTTAGAACCTTACTGCACAGCGAGGTCCAATTCAGCCCCTGTCTCGAAAGTAATTCCAGCGGCCGGCTGCTGTGATCGGTAGTTTTCTGTCTCCGACCAACTCCAGGCCGGAGTAGTGTCCTAATAATCAGACTATGTACCGCACGCGATCTTTCTTTCCTCTTTCTGCTCCCATCCTCACCTCCCACACACACCACTACACTACCACACGTGCCGAGGGAGCCGTCGGGCGCTAACAGCTTGTTCCGGGTGGAGCGGAGCCGCGCTGGTGGGAGATACCCGCTATGGGAAAAGCCCGCTAGCCGAAGTGTAGGTTGGCGCCGGATTTCACCATCAAGCGGGGAAGATCACCGCCACTACCCGCAGGGAGGGCACACTCTACCCTTACGGAAGCAATTGCCAGGGCAGTCGACGCGCCCGAAACGCAAAATAATCAATTACCCGGAACCGAGTGTCTTTGGGTTCGACCCCACTCGACACACTGTTCAATGGTGCTCGCCGAACCGAAGATGCAGATTTAGACAACTTTAAGACCCACACTCCGTTGCGGCTTGGGTATCCGAGACTTGAGGAATTTGGCCACTCCGTCTTGGGTGCGCCACACAAATAATCCAAAGGCCGCGTGGCGTCATTTTTTTCGCAACTCCGGAGCAGAAGCGACTTCCAATGCGTAATTTACACCAGGGGCCGCCTCGCAGTTGTCAAGCGCGGCGCCAGCGGGGGCGGGGGCGGAGGTCGGAATCGCAATACGTCAGGCAGCGCTCGCGCTCTGGCACGAGCGCGCAGGGGGCGCGGCGGCTGACACACGAAGCAGAAATATTTTCGCGGAATGCGCGCCGATAGGCGGCCAAGCTCGGGAAGCAAAGATGCGACTCCCCACGGACAGTCCCGTTCCTAGCCACTCTCCGGAGATGTGCATTCTCCAACAAACATTTTTTGTAGTAGAAAAGTAAGTTTTAAGCAAAAAAAAAAAAAAAATATATTGGACGAGTAACATGGCGCATCTAGGGATGAGTCATCAATGTCCATGTTTCTTCCCATTGATGTATTAAATCCGAGATTTTAACATTGATAGTCCAACGCCTTTAAAATCGATGTTTCTACGTTATTGATGTGTTTTTTCTTCTTTGTGAATGAAAAAGATCTATACTCGAATAATGTAAAATTTTAAATATGAAATAATAATTGCAACACGATTACTTTAGGTGCTCAAACCTAGAATTTACTTTATTTATTAGTTCATATTTAAAACGTACTCAGGTGGACACAGGGTTTTCCCTTTCTTCTCTATGACCCTAGGCATTCAGACGATTTTGACCTTTTATTTTTTTTTAAATTTTAACATTATTTTCAGTTAAATATTAATTAAAACTAATAAATACGGCCTCTGTTAAATTACAATTTGTTGCGCACGAATTTATTATAAGAGGTTACTAAACAAGCTTGAAAACAACGATGATTAAACGCATCGATGGTTTTTAATGGATATATTATTTAACATCGATATCTCATCACTTCTACATACCAATGTTTCATAATAAATATTACACACTTCTTGCGAAACAATGCTAGAAAATAATACGTTTCTGGCAATGAAAAAATACTAGTGCGAAATTGCATATAAGCGATTTGTATGCATATATCTGAGATTTGTTCCTGATCTTCAGGCAACAGATGTTTCGTACGTATATGAAGCGTCGAAATCCCCTGCATCGTGTGAGAACGCGACCCGTCCAACACCTGTGCATGTGCAGTTGCATAACAATCAGGGACAAATGCCACACGCATATAACACGCTCTTTTGCAATTTCCCACTATTGTATGTTCGTTCGCAAAATCAACGTTTTTGAGAATTACTCTTGCTAAACGTTTGTACCATGGTTCGAGTATCAGACAACGTGTACAATACACGACAACATGCTGGGTTTTCTATGATATAAGACTCCCTCGAAATCCCGTAAGCGTGGATCCAACACTCAGAAGTGGATCAAACATCATAAGGCGGAAAAAGTATAACTTCGTAAACCCAGATGTTATGAAATCAGCAGAGAACATGCCAATAGCGTTTCGTGACAAAATAGGAAAATTATATAACTGAATTTAAAAAAGAACATGAAAAAGTAAATTTAGAGATTTAATATAATATCAGAGATGTCGTGTTCATCGTCAAGCAAAACGTTATTTCTTGAATTCTATAGAAAACCCTTCCGCAATACGCATATATGTCATGATGAACAAATTTATAAAAGCCATTATTTTTATAAAATGCGTAAATACATTCTCTCGTCTATAAATAAGATGAATAATGAATAATGATTCACAAATTAGGACTACAAAACTAAAATGCAATTTATACTGTTGTATTTTTCTACTGATGTATTTGTACACAGAAATAGTTCCTAATAACCACGATGTAGATGCGACTAAAAGTAAACCAATAATTGATCATATGTGAAATAACTAAACACGTTCTTCAGACTACATCATAAAAGTTGAAAACAAAAATATTTACTATATAAAAATTAGCATTATTGAGCCGTATTTTTCTAAAAGGTAGTAACGAGCCCTATGCAAATATTAGTAAGATAAAAAGCAATTAAACAAATTCTTTCAAATTCCACGCAGAGACAATTACACGAGGAAAGTAGGCAAATGAACGCAGAGGCAGTAAATCGTTTTTGATACTACAAGTTCCTCAGGAATAAAATATGCTAAATCACTATCAGACTCGCTAACTCTAGCTTTACGCCATTAAGGGTCAAAGTCGACTGCAATTCAGCAAACACAATGGCGCCAGCTACCGTCTGCGCATATGCCTAGTAAGCGAATGTCGATTATTTCATTTAGCAACGTCACGGACGGAATGATGCGATTATTTCCACATTTATTGAACTAAATTAGTGTATTGGCGTAATTTTGTGGTATTTTAACAATAAAATGAAAATAAGTTACTTTCATATTTAACGTGCATAATGGATGTTTTGTCGTGGTCAAGCTTTTCAGATATCTTAGGTCGGTATATTTTCACCACTGAAAATTTCAAAGTAACAAGGCAATTGATAACAGTTTTTTTAAAATTAATATTAAGGTCAATGCTCAGAATATTTTTTATAAGAGGCAGTTTTTAGACAACCACTGCGAAAATCTGTCACTTTTAGGGCATGTGCAGCGTGTTAACACTAAGAGTTTAAATTTACATTTCTTTAGTAAAAAAACCAACAAAAAACAGTAAAACTTGTATGTGACGTATGGGGGTAAAAATTATCTGCGCATGTTTTCTGGAGTTCCAGAATCCCTTCCCCTCATTTTAACTATAAATCGTTGAAACATGTTCACATTCAGGAAGATTCACAAGAAGTGAATGTTCGCATAAAACTGAGGATGCAACAAAAAGAGTAAGATACAACTTTCCGCCGATAAGCAACAGCTGATCTTCATTTAACGTGGTACCTAATTACGTGATTTCTATACTTGAATTAAAATAAAAGGAAAGTTGGTTAGGCTCTCTAAACAATGATGTATGACACACGTGGTAAAACTGATTTTATTTTGCTCATATTTCCTATTCGCAAAATAAAAATGTCACTTTTACTACTCGTATCATAAACAATTATTAAGTATCCCAAATTCCGCATTTTATCTCCTCACAAATTACCTGAACAAATACCACCCCTGTATCTCCGGACGTATATTTCATTAATGTCGCCAATTTGCTTTACCAGCAGTTAGAATGGATGTAATTAGTAATTTATCATTTAAATCCATTGTTATAGGTGGAGCTTTCAATATTGATTTTCTGAGCGAATCTCATGAAAAAGACCAGTTTGTCAATTTACTGCATTCTTTTAATTTAGTGAATGTACTTACACGGAACACATTTAAATCACAAACAGTAATGGATCAAATTATTATTATTATCAAAACCACAACTAGATATGAAATAAAAACTACTAATATAGGTTACAGTGACCATGATGCACAAATTCTTACAATTACTAATAATATGAACGTCGGCACAATAAATTATACACGCGTATGCAGATCATTCACTAAAATTAACATAAAATTATTTACGGACTTCTTGCTGAAGGAATCACGGGACACAGTATATAACGCTGTTGCCGCAAATGAAAATATAACTTCCTTTGGCGCAAACAGAACTCTGACATCTGCGAGCGCAGTCGGACGGGAAGGCGCGCCCTGCGCAAAGTGCGCTCCCGCGCTTAGAAATCATCCTGGTCAACGACACTCGCACGGCCACGAGGCTCACCGACAGGGCCAAACTTAAATTATTGTTAATCCGGGAGGTACTGGATTTGCGCGCCAACTACTCGAGTGAGTAGCTCTCCGTGGAGTCTCCGATGAGGCGAATGCCGGAGCTGGCGTACGAGCAAAAGGCCGCGCGCGATCTCCCCTTCCTCTCCCTTGCCCTACTCTCACTCCTTACTCATACTACACACATTCACACGCGCCGGGAGACCGGTCCGGAGCTTAGAGCTTGTCCCGGCGGGGCGGGGCGGTGCCCGGCTGGTGGGACATACCTGGTTGGGGAAACTGCCCGTAAGGCAACCTGTAGGTCGGCGCTGGATCGGAACATCCAGCGGGAGGGGGGGGAATAAAGCCCTCTCGCGAGATATAAATGCACAACACGTACGAGACTAATCACCAAAGCAGTTAACGTGGCAGGCAGTTTGTTTCTTTTCCCATTTGGCTTTGAGATATCGAGGTACCTGCACAACATGTCATCCTGCAGTCTGCGAAAATTCCTAGACAATACTTAAACGAAAGAAAAGTACGTATGCAATGGAGAGTGATATTACAGAGTAGAACATCTGTGATGAGCCACAACAGACAATCACTAAACCAAACGCAGTGATAATTTCAAACAACAATTCCCTGGTTCACAGATACTTCAACCTTGAATTTGGGAAAACCAAGATTCCACTGTATTCTTGTAGAGCATGAAATTGTACGCAGAAACCCCCAAAAACTCAACTGCGTGGTAGAGAGAAAAAAAGGAAATAATTTGCCCTGCTAAACGTTCCTCCAACACAAAATTGCCGCAGGAGACTTGACAGTCTTATCAGAAGCAAAGAGCCTGCATCCAGCCAAAGACCTCCAAAGAGACGAAAATATCCACCCCGACATCTTCCGACGAGTAAAGAGTGCACTTTTTTTCTCCGTGTAAACATCGCATGAAACACAAATTCTCGACTCTTTCGAAGATCGTATTTTAGAGGAGACATAACTCTTTCTGTCGACCGAAGCACACGCGCGACATAAAATGGCAATAAAGTCCCTTCCGGAGACAACCGTTGTATACACTGCGTCTAGGCAATCACTTCGAACAACACAAAACGGATCGAAATGTAAAAACAATCGCAAAGGAGCACACCTTCCTCCGACTGCAACAATACGCATTTCCTCTGTCAAACTGAAAAACATTCAGAAAAACACTACTCTTCCTGTTAATTTGTAGTTTTGCGAGCGAGAGCTCGCTGAATCCCGAGTGTCATGGACGGGTGGCTCGCATTCGGGTCACCGAACATTCGGTATTGGCCCCACCCACCGCGTGTCGGTCTTTAGGACACCTCCAAGGGAGCTGCTGGGATTGGGCGAGCAGTCGTTCGCTGCTCGGCGAATGCCGCATGGGTCAACAAACGGACGACGGACGACGCGCGATCTTTCCTCCCTCCTCCTCGTTCCCTCATCCTTCAACGCACACACACCTACATGCACTACACTAACACACACGACGGGAGCTCCAGCTTGAGGCGGTGCCCCGCGGACCGTCCACCGCCCCCCCCCTCGCGGATCACACAACGAGTGCCACCGAGGGCCCCTTCACACGTCGCCACTGCGGCGCGCAGCAAAGCATTGCTTTAAATGGCGGCCTTCCCGCTGCGTCCCCCTCCCCCGCGTGAGAGGGCCCTGCCGCTTGGCGCCGTGCGAAGGGGCGCGCTCGGGAATGCGAGTGAGCGGGCGCTTACGTCGTCGAGGCCGCAGGAGCTGGGGCGGCGGTGGCGGCGCGCCTTGCGGCCGCGGCCCGCGCGCAAGTAGTTGATCCACAGCGACATCTCTCGGCGGCGGCGCGGGCGGAGCGACTGCCGGCGGCACACGCGCCTCCCTCCCCACAGGCGCGGCTCGGCGCGACGCGGCTCGGCACGGCGCGGCGCGGCGCGGCGCGGCACGGCACGGCACGGCACGGGCGCGGGCGAGCACGCGCCATGCAGCAGGCCAGAGGTGGCTCAGCCCACAACACCCCCCACACTTCCATTGCTTTTAAATTGGCCCATGACATTACGCCATTGTTACACATTCGGCCTTATAAAACGGATATTTTTAACGGCGGTGCGCAGGTCACCAGCCCCATTGAGAAGGACGTTCGCAAATTAACTACAAAGGTTTACTATATAAGCGTAATAATTACTTAATGTATTCGACCAAGTGTAAGGTGGATCGGGACAGCAACTGTCTCGCTGCAGCGTCACTGACAGTCAGTTCCTACGGCTCCGTTCCTAATGGAGGGCCACACGGGTGGCAACTGCTCGAGATTCAGAGCTGACGGTTGTTCAGATACAAGGTCAACGCCGGAGCAGCACCCTAACAAACGGATCGAACCTTTTCCCTTCGACTTCCCATACAGACTCATACACACTTACATACACTTCACAATCACACATGTCGGGGACCATGCGGACGTGGAAAAGGAAGGAAAGATCGCGCGCGGTCCGTGGTCCGTTTGTTAGGGTACTGCTCCGGCATTCGCGTTGTTCGAAGAAACTTCCGATCAGAGCAGCCAGCCGCTCGATTTCTCCTCCAGACAGCGGCGGAACGCGACCTAGCCGACTTAGCAAGTGACGAAAATCCTGCCACCGTCGGTTCGCCAATCCTCAGCCTCAGAGGCTGAAAGAGCGGCGCCGACGCAGCTCCGCGTTAATCGCACGCTGTGCAACAACGCAAACCCACGGCCTCTATTTAAATGCTATTCTACCCTAACAAATTCCAAACAACAGACCTCACAATGAATGAAGCACGCATTACGAGGAATTAAAGAAAGCACGCATTAAGGAATTAATACAATTAGACTGCTGACGTTATATATTCATTAAGGTCCAATTGTTTTTTTTAAGAATCTCGTGGGGTTATTTGGAGGGCTCTTAAATGACGAGGCCGGGAGTTGGCGCCGAAGCCCTTTTCTGAATTTCTACGATAAAACAGCGGTGTCGGAATGAATGGACTCACGGATGTGAGCGCTACGCATAACTCGTGCACTTTAAGAGCTTTGCATTCTAATTTGGTTCGCGCCTAAGGAGCGAGATTTATTAGCGCTGTTTCGAGGATTTTAAGATTGATAGGGTTGGCAAGGAAATACGCGCAGTTGCAGCAAACAAACAGCGCAAAAATCGTTAAATTGCCACTCAAGTCTGAAGTACAGAACCTGAGACGATGGAATCAGACTTAATGGCGCACCCCTTTCCTACGGCCCCCAACACACATCCTCAAAACATAAAACTTCTAGGAGGAAAATTGGAAGGAAAATAAATTTTATTTTTACATTTAATGTGCCAAAACGCGCGACCATTTCTTCATTTTTGTCTCGTGTAGGAGGCCATTTGCACTGAACGTTAGAACTGTCTCCTTGAACCCGCTATTGCCCCCCACGAATTACCAAGATTACCATTGCCCCCCAAGATACTTATATCGCTGCAAAAGATGCAGAAAAAATGCAAATTGTAGGTACAAATATTGTCAGCATATTAAGTATTTAATGTTTGGCCAAAAGTATCTGACATTTTTTTAATAAACAAGAATAAATGTAACTTAATTGTTGTTTGGACGTTTGCCCACGTATTAATCATTAAGTTTTAAAAGAAAAGTGCTAAAAAGGTAAAATTCCTAAAAACCATAGCTACGTTGTCCTCAATCCAGAAACAGCAAGTTCGGCCTAGGTTGAGACGGGGGACAATACAATGCCATCACGCTTGTCAACCCCGGCTGCTCAACTGCTGTCACTGCAGTGCCTCTGACCGGGAGGTCCAGGAGTTACAGTCCCGATGGAAGAACTTCGACATCGGCTTGTCAGCCAGGACGAATCCTGCCGCTGCCTGCAGGAGAATTCTCGATCGACACCACGCGAAGGCCGGAGCAGCACCTTCACAGACGGGCGACGGACCGCGCGCGATCTCCCCTTCCTCACCCCTACACTCACACGTTCTCCACCGCAACAGATGCCGGACGCTCAGAACTCGCCCCGGCTGGGGCGGTGCCCCGCTGCTGGGAGATACCTGCTTGGGGAAAGCCCCGCAAGCCGACAGGCAGGTCGGCGCCCAGGCGTCGGACAAGCTCTAAGCTCCCGACCGGACTCCGGCGCGTGTGGCAACGTAGTCCGTGCAAGTAAAGTATGAGGATGGGACGAGGAAGAGGAAGGAAAGGCCGCGCGCGGTCCGTTTGTTAGGGTACTGCCCCGCCATTCGCCTGGTGTTGATCGTTCAGCGCAGCCGGTCGCTCGCCTGCGCTTGAGCTCGTTTGGTTCCGCCTTCGACCGACATTCGCCGCCGTCCGAACTCGCGCCCTGCGCTCTCCTCAGCGCCAAAACGGCATTTTTTCACTTTCTCAACTTTTCAGCCCCCCCCCCCCTGACAGAATTGAAATATGACTTTAAGAATATTATAGAAGAATAAAACATGGTCCTACATCCGTACAAATTTTCATAGCAAAAATTGAAAATGTCCCAGAAGCGTCATGTGAAGTACCCAAAAAAAAAACCAATATACTCGTTCCAGGTTCAAAATGCCGCGATATCTGCCAGATTGAACAGGAATAATCAATTTTGGTGAAAAACCTGCTAACTGTTTATCCGTTCACAGAGGGAAGGGCCCAAAGGCATTTCACCGTATATGAATTTTTCGATAACAAAAACCCAAAGAACGTGCGTTATGACAACGCAACGTTTTAGAGGAAGTCATTTACTACACAACGGAACAACATATATCCATTTTTCGGCATAAGGGAAGTAAAATCAGCCGTCATTCACTGCAGCCATTGCATAACTCCCTGTATACTGCGTAGGTAGCATGGGGGAATGTGAAAACAGAACATTAAAAGGAAATGCCACTTGCAACAAATTCTTAATTTTCAATCAAATAAATAACTTGTATAATTTTATTGATTATTTTAGTTTTTAAACTAAATGCTTATATTTGGGGAGGGGGAATGCCCAAGGCTTTTTAGGACCCTCCCTCTCCCCATACTCTTTTTCCCTGTTTCCTCAATGGACTAGCTCGAAAAGGGAACATCGATTACGCACGTTCCACAGCACTGCATTCATGCCAGGAATACGCGACGCAGTGAGCAAGCTCAGTTAGACGCACACGTCACGGAGTATTGCGGGTCTTTGCACGTCGAATAGAATGCAAATGCACTGATTGTGCCAGGTTCAAGCGTTCATTCAACAAGAATACCCACTGCAGAAGAAAGGCTACCCACTATTGTAGAACAGAAGGGGCGTTAAAATAAACTTGAAAAATCACAGTGTTTACTTTCCGAAAAGCCACAACCCCACCTCCACTCACCATAAGAAATATTAATATTCCTTGGCTCTCAAAATATACCTCTGTTAAATAATTAAGAGTCACCTTCGACACAGAACTAAATTGGAAATTACCATATCAAAAATACTACTAATTCTAGTCTCAGTATTGAATGTGCATTTCTAATTTATTAATCTATAATAAAACCTAAAATTTCATACGCTAGTCGAGTTTGATGTGGCGGCCACCCATTTAAAAAATTTACAAATAGAACAAAATTAATTTTTAAGAAAAATATTAATTAATAACGCTTAGTTTCATAGAGAATTTAAATTGGAACTAATTAAAAATATTTAGAAAAATAAAATTCAAAATTCTTCCCAAGCTCCTTGTCCTTCTCTTTCTATTTTACGTCAATCATATAATGAACCAAAGATAGTTAAATCTCGTTTCCCTAAAGATATATTTAAGCCTCCTTAAAGTCAGGGAAATGTATTTTATTCTAAATAACTAAAAAAATGGATTATATATTTTCTGCCTTCAAAGTTCAGATAATCAAAATCACAAAATAAATCAACATCGTTAGCCAAACAAGGCAGTTAAATTCTTAAAGGCGGACTTTAAAACTTATTATTTTTCCACTGTAATTCCTTGAAAGGCAGTTTTGAGGAAAAAGCAGAATACATAAAAAAAACAAGAAGGGCCGTCACCTCTACAGAAACTAGAACTTGATGAAAAGCGACGGGCACAAATAATTTTTTGTAAAACCTTTATTAGTGTAGTTTACTATCCTACTGAGTTGAAAGTTGGCTGTTGTTTATTTTTATTTATTTTGAAATGGTAAAACAACAACTAGCTGTTGTAATAACCAAAAGTACGAGTTAACGAATACAATGTCAAATTGGCAATACATAAATTTTCGACAAAAATATATAATAATATCAAAGTTCAGCATGACCAAGAAATTAGAGCTTTAAAGAGCAAAAGTCCAGAAAACAAATCGCATTACAACGGAAATGAGCACTCGAGGGAAATCAAGAGACCTAAGCCACGACGATGAATAGTTGAGCGCTAAGCCGCTTGCTAAGGACGGAGGGACACGCGTTTTGCCGTCAATCGAGTTTTCGATATCAAGCCACAAGGATTCGGGATACACCAGATGTTCCAATTTTTCGGTACATTGGGCAGCCTCGGAAATGCCCACACGAAAAATTGCTAGAGGGGAAAAATACCTTCTAGCAATGGTGGAGAAATCATATTTCATGAAAGTCAAATTCCAGAAATAAACGAAGTTTCTCGGTATGGCGACGACTCAAAACGAACATGTCATCAACTACGTTGCAAGATAGCCACAACAGATTTGCAATTTTACATGTTTATAGCTACAAAATCAATTTGTTGATCGAAAGTTGTTAAATGAGTTTACGTAAAAGAATGCAAAGCGCAGCGCCGGTTCTGAATTGCACAAATGAACTCTGCCGAAGTCACATGAACTAATGAATTTGTACTTTCCCTCCTTGTGTATGTTCGGTGGGAGATGAAGGGGAGGGGGACCCCCATCCGGCCCGGCGCTCCCCTCCCAAACGAGTTCGTGACGCTCGCGCTGCTCACCGCCTCCTCCTAATGACCTGAGCAGTTGTAATCGCCAACAGGCAACCGGCAAGCGCGAGTGCAAGTGGAGGGGGAGGCGCCCTCGCGGCCACCGCCCGGCCTTCCCCTTCCGCCCACCGCACGCGGCTTCTTTCCTACCACCCACCAGACTTTTTTTTTTCCTCTCTCTCACGTATGCTTCCATTCGCCTTGACGGAGGGGCGGAATTCGATCAAATGACGTTAAAATGTTATCAAAACCACTTCGAAAGAACAACTTCGTTCAAGCGAACTCGCAAACTTTCGGTTCGAACGGTTTTCACCAGGAGATCTGGCACTCGACGTTCAGAACAGCTTCTCGCTGCAATGGCCGATCAACGCACCACCGAAACAGGAAAGAATTGCTGTTTTCATCTGTTGCCAAGGAAGTTGGACAGTTTTAATGAAGCCATTATATAGAATTCTAATACGTTAACAGCTCATACGTCGTGTTACCCTTCAACTTCTTGAATTATAGACAAACCATTGCCTCAAAATGAAAATGCACCAGATGAAAATACTGCCGTATTTCTTGTCTATGTGATTACAAATTCTTATCAAACATGTCAATACGTATATGTTGTTTATGTGAAGCAGAGTTCGGTCATTTAGAATTAAATTTCAATTATTTCATCATTAACGGAATTTCTGATAAAATCGGAGATGTTCCAAGGGATTATTTACATCAGGAGTCATTGTCATGATATCATTACTTTTACTAACATACACTGATAACTCTCCCACACAGTTTGATCATGCATCTTGACAAACAAAATTGTATTTTCTTATACAAATCGTTTCTAGTTTATGCAAATTATTAAACGTTTAAAATAAAAAGTAGATTATTATTAGATAAATTTTAAAGATTTTACAGTACTTGCTTATATTTGGACCTTTGTTCTTTCTGTATCATTTAAGTGTTCAGTGCGTTAAAATAGGTCATATTTTGAACTGTATAACTCAATATTAATATGTAAGTAAAAGTTACTGAAAAATATAGCAAATATAATTCCCACCTTAATGAATCTTATGTTGTTTTTTATTTCAGAAGTTTAATTTATTATAAAATTATATCCGACCAACATAAAACTCTAAAAAAGACACTCCTTATAGAAACGTCTTTCGTGATTAAATATGTTAACAATCTTTTTCCATGAGAGTCAACAATGAATCATTTCCATTTTTAATAGTAATCGAAATATCACTATTAAGCTTTTTAATAAAATCAAGGTTTTATTAAACAGCTTAAAACCAAGGTTTTCTTTAATCAGCATTCAAAAGATATAAATATTTTTAAAGAGAGGTTCTTACTAATCTACATAAACCAACATGAAATTCCACAGAATGTGTTCTACTTACGTAATAACAGACAAAATTGTGGACTGTCATGAATATACAAAATCACTTACCTGAAAAAAAGAAAACGAATGTAAGTACAACTTATATGGAAATATTGAAAATTAACAAATATAAATGAATTCATAAATACAAATATAATAATAATAATAATAATAATAATAATAATAATAATAATAATAATAATAATAATAATAAACGTAAAACACACATACATGTCACGGGCATGACAAACCGTCAATGTATGATTAATTTTCAAACCAAATATTAATCTTGACTTCCGCGATTTGTAAGTTAAAGAAACAAAGCGTTTGTGAAAAAATGCATATCCGATAAAGCATTCCGGAACAGAAGCCATGCCCAACACAACAGGCCTTCGACTCTTATCTCTGGACGCCTTAACCTTGTCCATGTAACATCACTTAAGATACACACGCAGTCAGAATGCATAAGTGTTCCGTTGTATTTCCTCATTCATTAAGCCTACACAACACAGAGACGCTTATTTATTCAATTAGCACGAAATAATTATAATACGGTGATGGCATAAGAGAACTGGGATTATTTTTCTACGTTCTTTTGCGTTTAGGACCAAGAACACTGATATATTTTATTTCATTTAAGTTAATCCTATAAAACTAGAATCTTTCAAAGTCTACTTTACTTCACTTCGCAAGTATTCAGCAGTGAATTAATCCCGCAGATGAATAAGGCGTGAAATTTTAAACATTTAGTATAGCGCGTGTTTATTTTATGAAGAAAAGCCAAAAATGACAACACTGCAATGCAGAGTAATCGGTCGAAGATGCAGATGAAGGTTGCGTGCTTATCGTTCCATTATGCGTCCTACTGAATGGTTCCCAACGGGCCTAAAGGCTTATTCACAATGAAAACAAACATAAGCATGGCGTTAACACAAAAGCTAGGACTTCGACTATAAGCGGACTCATTCACAATGTGTTCGCATAGGCACAACACGTAAGACAGCTTTAAAGATTCAAGCTTCTGTGCTAGGATCGAAGTCGATAGATCGAACGAACTACAGACTAGATTTCCAGGTTTGATTTTCGGCGGGTGTTTGCTTTGTTTTGTAGCGTACGATCTTTTAGTAATTTAGTTTTGTTGTATTCATAGAACTGTTTAGTTGTATTAACAGCAGCATCATTTGTTTTTCATATTTATTTAAATTAAAATATTATATAATGGGCAACAGGATTACGAATCCTGTTGGCGATGATTCAGGCTACTGCAGTTGCACGGCTGCCTGCAAATACTTTAAATAAATAAATACATAAATAAATAAATAAATAAATAAATAAATAAATAAATAAATAAATCGAACACGCAGGTCAGGGACACAGTCGATATCTCGAAACCGATTCTCCCATTCAACCAATAGTAAACTAGAATATCCCACAGACAATAGAAAATCTTATGTTTACGTCTATGTTCGACATTGTGAATACCTCAGTCTTCCACTTATGTTAAAGTGCATGTCTAGGCGTTATGCTCGTGTTCGTGTTTGCACTGCGAATGAGCCTTACCTCTTCGCGCACCCAACTGAATGTAACGCCGATTCTAAGCGTGCCCCCCACTCGAATACTTCGCGAGATTTCTCTGAAATATGAAGTAAATAAATTGAACTATCAACATTTTGATTATTTTGAGAAGTTAACTTCTAATGAAAGACAAATTTAATAGAATTAAGACACTTTATTGCTATGTTTGTCTTTTATTACATCAATACACTTCATTAAAATACTTCTTTCAAGGTTATTCCTGTTTTAGGTAACTAATGCATATTTTTATTGTTTTTGTATCTGAATGTTCATTACACCTAAATGATGAACACTTACTGCATCTTTTTCTGTCTGTTAAGGAATAAAAAATAGTGACGCGGAATACCAATCGGGGTATAAATCTACCTTAGTGCTTGTTTTTCAGTGGAAAACGTAAAACACCTTAAAGCTATGGAAAGTAAATTGACGCATTTCATTGGCTAGTGCAACAATATTTACCACCCGATTTTAATTAATTTTGCGTTCAGCATAACAAAGAAAAATTATAATAATTATC
The DNA here is from genome assembly GCA_017312745.1 of Gryllus bimaculatus. Classification (NCBI taxonomy): domain Eukaryota; kingdom Metazoa; phylum Arthropoda; class Insecta; order Orthoptera; family Gryllidae; genus Gryllus; species Gryllus bimaculatus. The sequence goes on along the minus strand of BOPP01000195.1, from coordinate 2,116,302 downwards.
GTACACGAACTATATCATGATATGACAACCTGAGAAAAGACAATAAAGCTGGTGTGGTATCCACAACAAATCAGAACAATTCAGAATGTAATAGAGAACCAGACCGCGGAAACGACAAATCCAGAAGACCCAAAGACAATATTAACAGCATACAATACATTCGAAGACTTAGCAAAACACACTGGAAAAGCAACGAAAGATAGATGGAATACCGGCTGGAAAACTTTAAGATCCAGTGCTCTTCATAAACAAATATATAATTTCCACAATCTCAAAAGCAAAAGACACCTCCACAAAAAATAGCAAGTAGCTATTACAAGAATTAGAACTGCAAACCAAAAATATGTAAAATCTGATTGAGTATTCTATGCACGTCTGTTCTCTCTATCAGGATTATCAACTAGGTGTTAACTATTGTTAACACAATGTACAAGAACTAAGTCGCTAATGACCTCAGTTGTCGATGCGACTGTAATAAATAAATGTAAAAAACAATAACGTAACTGATACAAACGTGAAGGATTAATGAGAAATGAAATGTTTGCAGACGGGCGAACGCTCGATGTTTTGGAGGCAGCACTGCGCTGGTGCACTTACAATGAGCCACGACAGCAGCCACGAGTGCAAACAATGGCGTGTCGCAATGATCGAACTTGCTTACTGGGGAGGTGTGACCCATCATGTATTACCGCATTAAATTATTCAGTCGCAAACACTCAGTGGTAAGCAAGTATGTACCTACTTCAATTGTGTCTAAATGTATTCTAATATTTGTACTTATATCACAAATACGCTTATTGAATTATCAAAAGCGATGCATTTACAGCAAAACATATTTCGCCACCTCTACAGTTTCGCGTAATCATAATTTGTTCTTGAATGCTAGAGGAAGGAAAACAGTAAATACAGTGAACGACCAAGAATCAAGACATTCAAACGTTTGGTGTTTGAATACAAAGGCAACGCGACTCAAAAATAGTACATTTCTTCCGAATTTTCAAAAGATATATACTGTGAATTTTGTACAAAAACAAAGCGACACCCTTAAACGATGGAACACCAGGTAGTAACAAATAACTGTCAGAGACCCTTCTGATGTCAGTGAATCCCGGCGGGCATCAATATTAGTTGGTATCATTAGCAGCGATTTGCGAGATGAAAGTTACAACAGTGTATCAATTCCCTTACAAGTCAATGTACACATTTAGGGCCATCAGAGATTCTTCTCAATAACAAGATTTGCAAAAATGGTTAAACGATAACTACGTCACCATATTTTACCTTTCGCGCACCTCAAGAAAAGGATTCAACTCTGTGAAAACGAATCTTTCAACGAGAAAAAAAAACGACTCACGGTAAACGTTCGTCAGTTTCTAATCGACGTCTGCACACTCGCGTCTAATGGACTTCAGAGCACCTGGACACGCGACTGCACCCCCCCGCTTCTTTAACATTTTTGTGACCCATGCAGAAAACTACATTAAATATTTACGTCGATGCTAATAAACTTCGTAAATTTCAAATTGTTCACAGAGTTGGGTAAACACACCAACAGTGGTCACAGGGCATTTTGCAGTTTTGTCTAAATTCTTGGACAAAATTCGTTTTATGAAATTCAATATGCGATAAGCATATCTCTTTCTGAAGAGAGTTCCTTGTTTAAAATGAACAATTCTTAATTTGTTCGATTTACGTATTAATTTATTTCTAAACGTTGATTTTGGTCTTCTTGTGACAACTTGTAAATTGCAAAATTTTGGCAGTGGTCAGATCCTTTATAGAGTAGTGTCCAATCTATACGCTCCTCTGAGCGTGTTGAAAACCAAGAAAGTCTCAAAGAAGTACATTAAAGAAAGGAAAAGGAATAAATTCTCCCTCCACGCGAAGGCATGCAACGCACATTTTGCAGATGCACATGCTCCAAGCGCCGCACTCGCGCACTCGCACCGGCTGCAGCCGCTGCCCTTCCCCGTGGTCCGAACCGATTCCGAGACGATTGGGCTGCTTCGTAGACAAATTTTCAACTTCATTGTTCTCGTATCATACTTGCAAGAAACACCAGAACACAAAATATTTACGCAAAACCGTTAAGCACGAGAAAGACAGCTTGGTTAATTGTTATGGTCATATTTCTGGTTGAGAGAAATGTCATTGCATATATTATTATTATTATTATTATTATTATTATTATTATTATTATTATTATTATTATTATTATTGTTGTTGTTGAAGTGATAGGGTGATATGACTAGGATGATGGTGGGAGGTGTTAGGTGGGGTAGCGAAGTCAACGCTTTACGCACTGTGCCACTTCGCTCGCTCATCGAATAAAACGGACAGGAACCGAGTGCGGCGAACGGCGAGCCAGTGGCAAATGCCGACCCCTGCCTCTCAAACGCAATACGTTTGGTACATTTATACAAAACAACTACTTTATATTAATTGCTTTAGCATTCGAAAAGAGCTTTCCTTTTTAGCACGAGGAATGCATTTCAAAAAGAAATCCATGACATTTTTATTACTTTACAATGTATGTATGGTGCAAGGTTGCACAAACAGTTTCAACCAAGCGATAACTAACGCGCCTGTGTGTTTAATTCTTTATATTTTTAGAATTCCCAAGATACTCGCACTCCCGTCCTCCAACAAGCAGATAGTTCAAAGCAGACACGACGTAGATTTTTTTCTTTTCATCGAGACACACGAATAAACTCCACGTCAGATACTTGCTTTCATTACTTCAGGACCAGTACCATTATTTTCCTTGTTTCATGTTTTCCTTCTCTCACATCAGGTAGATAAAAGGCTAGAGTTTGCAAACGGCTATTCTCAGCTCAAAAGAATTTTTTTCAGCCTCACGATAAAATACACGTCCCCATTAGAAGGGGACTACGGTGTTTAACGCTTCGTAGGGAGTATCTCCGCACGGGAAAACTTACTCGGAATTTTATAAGGCCTTGGGCCTTAGGATCTGCTGGAAGAGATTATTAATTTCTCGTCGAAACGACGCCATAGCGCCGTACGTCAAGTGGTTGTAGAGCAGCACGAAAGAATGGCTCATGAACAAGTACTGTCCACAGGATTAAAAAAAAAAAACAAGTAATAATGTTTATATTCACAATCATGTGTCACTAACATCATGAAATTGCAGTGGCAAAGCTACAAAACTGTAATTAGAACTTATTTATTGTAGGATGAAAAACTGTTGTGAGATATTTAAACATTGTCAAGATCATTTCCATGACAATACGTTCTCAGGAAATTTTGATGTATTCAACTGCAACGTTGTTAATACAGAAAATACTTTTTTATGCCCACACGTACTTAAAACTATTCAATTCTGTTACATGAGGACTTCCAAAATCAATAATAGGTACCTGAACTATTTCTGCAAGTGAAAGAATGTCTTTTGCAGACGTAAAGTATGGGGAATACTCGGCCAAACAGTTGGCCGGTTGATCTGATGATTAGCTTCTCGTTTTTATTTTTCAATAGGTCACGATACACTAGAAATAGAGTACAGTATAGATTACTCTCGTCATTTAGGGAGTATCACAGTGCAATTTCATTGCAATTTGCTCAGTATTAAGAATACTGTAGCGAAAGAAAGGTATAAAAGACCCGCTTGTGCGGTGCAGGCATGGTCGCTGGGCGGCAAGATCCGGCGCCGACCTACACGCCGGCTTGCAGTGTTCTCCCCCACCAGGTGTCTCCTTCCCGCGGGCGCCGCCCCAGCCAGGACGACCTCTAAGCTATGGACGGATCTCTCGATATGTTTGGCAGCGTAGTGCAGAAAACGCGTGTGTAGGTAAGGGTGAGGGTGAGGGTGGGGGTGGGGCCAAGAAGAGAACAGAAAGACCACGCGCGGTCCGTGGCGCGTTCGTTAGGGCACTAATTCGGCCTTCGCCTGGTGTTGATAGCACAAACCAAGGAAAGCCAGCGTTCACAGCAGCCGGCCGTTTCAATTCACCTCCAGACAGCGGCTGAATTCGACCTCGCTATGAAGCTAATGGAGAAAATTCTGCCGGCGTCGGGAGTGGAACCTCAGGACCTCTCAGTCAGAGGGACTGCAGTGACATCAGCTGATACCCTGAGCCACCTAAGACGGTGCCGTATTTGAGAACATTTTAATAATATCATTAGGGATTCATGTAATGTACCCTTCAAAATTAAAATAACCATTTAAAATTCAAGAACCCTGAATATCAGTCGGATCTATTGAAGAAAATAAAATTTGGTAAAAATATACATGGTTAAAGAGCTAGCTTTGTTCAAATAGGCATACGGACAGATGTTTTGTTGTAAACCAATTTTTCGGTGACGAAATCATAAAACGAGGATTCTGTACAAACATGAAGTAATTTACCACATTAAGAAGCAAGATTAATGCACTCTTTCGGTATCAAAACACGAATTTTTCTGACGAACAATTCCAACTTTTTGTTGTAGCATTATTATACATTTAGTCGTACGCAAGAAAGTAGTAAATAAATTGAAAATGAGAAAAGGAGTTGATACAAAACCATTAATGGCGTGCCATTTTTTAAGCCACAGATGTTTTCTATTTCTGAGCCTCAGATTTATTTGTTATCAGTGTATCGCTTATTACATCTTTTGCGGACGCTCTTCCATTCGCGTGATCTGCATACGGCTGAACGGGGCCGAGTGACCCGAATGCAGAATAGCATCCCCCACGCACGAGGACAGGGGGCGGCGCGTAAACACTCGTAGCCATCCGATTCAACCTCACCCGCACAGCGCTCGCAGCGCCTCTGCTGGCGGCGAAAAGCGAGTGGCAGGGGCCGCGGTGCACTCGCGGGGAGCGAAATCCAAAAGGCGTTTCGCTCACTCCCCCCAGTGAGAACTACTCTCGCCTTCTTGGCTTTCGTTTGGACGAGCACAGAAGCCATTTCTGGAGTTCGCACACCCGGATGGTGCAGTTGGCGCTGGCTCTGCTTTTTTAGCTGCTAATTTAGCACCAGCGCTGCTTTGAAAGCCATCAAGCCCGGAAAGATATTTCAACAAATCAATTCAGTCTTAAACCCGTTTTATTCGGTCGTTTTTTCATACTTTTTCTTCGATAGAGAAACGAGATGGTATAGATTAAATGTAATTTGTTCGCAAAATAACGCATGCTTCATTTTTCGGTTCAGATTTTGTCCAGTTTGACTATCGTGTCTCTGGCGTCACTTTTTGGAACTTTCTTTGGTTTGCTGTGCATGTGGTGCGACTTGTTTCTTTTGTAAGGTTTGAGAGCATTCTAATGTGTTGAATTGTAATGTAAAGTTATCTTGTGTGAATTGAGGACAAATATTCCCTTCATCTTCCCTCGCGAAACTTACTTTCTAGTAATTCTTCACGGAAATTAGGGACCAATTAAAGCAACCCATGTAAGCAAAAAATACCGATTGAGCAGGGAAGCGCGTCAGGGGGGCCGCCGCTCAGCTTTTCCTTGCGTCTCATTGAAAGTCTCCCAGACTCGCTCCTATACCAAAATGAAAAGCAAAGAAAGCACTAGAAGAGTGGCCAAATTTTAAGTTCAGAGTTATACAACATTAGCTGAAAAAAATTGGAAGGGTATAAAATGAAAAGAAAACCAGAACTTTTTCAATCAACGAATGATTCAACTCAATGAAAACCAACTTTATGCACACCGAATTCGAACGAAGGGGGGAGTTGTGTTTTAACAACATTGGCTCTGAAAATGTTCTTCGAAAATGAAGTGTCATAGCTGGCTCGGAAGGCGGAGATCGTAAAGCCAGTAGGATCGTGAGTTCGAGTCCCACCTTGGTCCTGGTTGAATTTGTGTTCGTCCTTTCCCCCTATCACTATATCTTATCACAGTAACCATACCGTTAAATGCTATACTTGTCAGTAATGACCTAGATGTTAATGCGACCTCAAATAACAAAAAAAGGCGTCATCTTCCCCCTTTTAACTGGAAGGGGATGAAGTACTAGGTCCCCAATTTGCGTATGCTCTTCTCCACGTCGTTCCCCAATTTACACATGGGTTGAACTCTTCTTCTGGTCCCCAAATACCATTAGCCGTTTGGTCCGTGGGCCACAGGACGCTTCGTTGGCTGGTTGGGCGCAGTCTGTCGCCCCTCAGCCGCAGCCGCAAGGCGAGTGCGTGTGTGTGTGTGTGTGTGGGGGGGGGGGGCGTTTGATCTCTCGGCTGCGCCTTTTTCCTCCTCCGCGCCGCCGTCACGTGGATGCCCTGAGCCACAAACATCTTCCAATCACAGGCGCCGCACTGTTCCCTTCCCTTCCGCCCGCGCGATCTTCGGATAAGAGTAACCCTGGCGGAAACTCAGTGTCAGGGCTCCGAATAGATTCGCCTCGCAGAATGCGAGCGCTAGCGCATGGCACACGCGTTCCCTGCGGCTGACCGGACAGGCTACTTTTCAAATGCACCCAATGCAGCGGATCAATACTCTCACAGAGGCCTCGGCACGTCTCCTCCCACAGAGACACGACACAAAACAGAAAACAAGAAGCTTATAATAACACTACGTTTTATGTTTGTCTTCTCAGTATTGTGTTCAATGCCAGACTTAATGGCCAGTTTACTAAGGTTGAATGCATATGTACGATTTGTAATTGTATATTTTATTTAAATCAGAAATTTAGTTTTTTTCCAACAAAGGAAATTCTTCCTCGTAAGGGTTATTAACAGTAAGGGCCTGTCTGCTGTGGCGCCGTTTCACTTGAGGTGCTGAGGAGGCCGAAGACGGAGGAGAATGCGTGACGTCCGCGCCACGAAATAAATAAATGACTTAGAAAACGTCTGGTAGATTAGCATGTGCTCGGCTTGTGACGGCAGGTTTGTCGCCCTTCAGGGATTTTTTCCTAAGCAGTATCTAAAATGGCAAATAATATAATATGGCCTATCCGGATAGCCGAGATCTCCAAGGCAGTAGTGCCGTAGCGCTCTCGGGTGGAAGGATCGCGGTTCGAGCCCCGCCTCGAGCATGGGAGTTTGTATATGCATTCATCCTTCACTCATCATCATCCTTCCATATCCATTCCCCACAACTAGCAACACTGGGGGATATAATTTAAAATCGGCGTAGAATGCTGATCCCCCCCCCCCCCAAAGAAGTCACATACGTGGTCCTAGGCGCCAAGCCGCGACAATAAATAAATAAATAAATAAATACATAAACAATACTAATGTGATTCTTACATGCACGAACAAAATATTCTTTCTGCACACACCACTTCATTTCACAAAATGCATATTTGTTGAGAAGAGAGGACAAAAGAATTGAAGCAACGCAATTGCAGTGAACATAAATCTGGGCTTTGTCACGCGCGCTTCGCTGCGAACGGAGCGCGTCACGGCGCCAACGAGCAGGCAGAGGGCGATCCGTCTGGCCTGGCCCCCGCCAGCGCCCCCGCCAGCGCCCTCCGCGGCCGTTAAGTGGTCGTCATCGCCCGCTGCCAACGCGCGCCCCGCAAAAAGAACAATCCGCCTTCAAAAATAGACCCCTCGGTGCGGCCGAGCAGAGAACGCCGGTTATTGTGTCGAGAAGATTATTAGAAGTCCGAGTCGACGCAGATGGAAGCCGGTGTTCAACACTGTAAATCCCCCATCGTAAACTTATCTCATCCGCGATGGTAAGGGATGCTGAAAAACGAGGCACGATTCATTGCGGGAAAGATGAACAGGAGTAGATTTTGCCTCGACCCAAACTCACGGAGTATTTACTGTTTTTTGACGTTAAATAAATAGGAACGGAATTGCGAATGCGTATACTTTGCAATATTACTAAGCATCTATTAATATACACAAAGACAGACTCGTGCAATTACATTGCACTGAATATCGAATAATCACTTAATTTTGGATTCTCGTAAACTACTTACGTAGTGTAGAGAAGGTATTGTAAAACTGCACAAATAAAAACTTGTATTGTCGGGCCGTGACACAGAAAATGGATAACTGTTGCTCCTACATCTAGGAAGTAACATCTCTTTATATTTTTGGATAATCAGAAGCAACATTTTACGGGTGTCTAACAGCGAAAAAATAGCTGACGACAAAACGTCTGTCTGTTCGTCTGCGAACAAAACCTAGCAGCTAAATCACATTTTCATAAAAACAGATACTTCGCAAGCGATGTCTGATGACACCTTGAATTTGCAACGGATTTTTTTTTTTTTTTGGGAGGAGTGTACTACGCATGTAGGTTTTAAATAAAAAGAAACTTTACACATACAGTTGCTTGGTTCTTTCGCCACTGGGCGTAGGTTGTAAAAATAATATATTTTAAAATAGGAATTAAAAAACCTAAAAATAGATAAAGGGTTTGTGCGTAGGTCTTTTTCCGGGCCGCGAGCAACGCTGCCCATCAACCTTCTCCTTCGCAGTGATCCCAGGCCTGCTCCGCGTGCTGCAAACGCCGCCGCCCGCGCGATACAATCTCTAGCGACATACGTCGTTCAGCGCCTGCGTTCCCCGGGTAGCCTCTTCGGCGTCCCGTCGGGTCAGCGCCTGGTCGCAATAGGAGGACAGGCTCGCAAACGAATCAGCTGCCCCCCCCCCCTCCAGGCGGGCGAGACGCGTCGCAGGGCTCCTCATTTGTCTCCACTGGCGAACGGCAGCGGCGGGCGGAAGGACGCATTACTCAGTCTGAGGCTACGTATTAAACCTTTCAATTTCATTTCACGGCGTTACGTTTCTGGGAGACGTTACCCCCTCTCGTTGTCCGGAGGTCACAGGTCTTCCCTCTGAATGTAAAGAATAGATGGAGATAATACTTCCGTCGGAAACGCAACGACATGCAGTTGAATAGTTATTAAAAGATGATTGTCAGTAAGAAGATTCGACCTTAATGTTTGTTTTATAATGAAATAAGTAAATTACCATCTATACGTAAACAAATGAATAATAAATAACTAGATTTTTTCCTAAATGAAAAAAGAAATGATGAAAGAAAAAAAATATTTTTTTTTGTAGTTTTTACTTGAAGTAAAAATAATGTATAAAAATTCTCAAAAACGGCTCCAAATGTTTTCTTTAACTTCTTACGTCGGAAAGGAAATCACAAGGGATGCTTTAACAAATGATATATGTGTAACTTTCGTTGAAATATTTATATTTTGAATTCTACAATTTTCTGAGTATCCTTGAGGGTAAGGAGACGAGCGTACCTTCCAAACAAAAAATAAAAATGAAGATTCAAAGGGGACTCATTTTGTAGATCGTTGCCCTTTTGGGAACTCGGTGCAGGGCTTCAAGTGGTGGAACGCGCTCTACATCGCGTGTGCACTGATTTCTTTACAATAATTGCGCAATAATAGAAATACATTTTAAACGTTTACCCGGCTTGTCCATTAGGTGACTGGAGGCCCCGCTTCGCCCCCGCCCCGCTTCGCCTCGCCCCGCTTCGCGTCGCTTTGCCCCGCCCCGACTCGCCTCGCTTCGCCTCGCTTCGCCTCGCTTCGTCTCGCTTCGTCTCGCTTCGTCTCGCTTCGTCTCGCTTCGTCTCGCTTCGTCTCGCCTCGCCCTGTCTGGTCTGGCCTGGCACGGCGTGGCGTGGCGTGGCCTCGCCTCGGGAGGAACAACCGGCAAGCAGCACGTGCAGCACATCGCACTTCGTGGTGGTGGTGGTGGGGGGGGGGGGCGAAAACAAAAGAACGCAAAAAAAAGCGCAAGAAGACAAAAGTTGCGCGCCGCCCGCGAAGTCTATGAAAAATGGCTGGCGGTCGCTTGAAAGACGGCGGCGCGGCGGCGGGTGCCTGCAGCGACTATGCAGCACTCGGTCGGAAATACTGCAATGTGGCGAGACAACGCAACTGTGTTGCCACATTGGGCGACTTTTCCTCGCAAATGAGAGAATTCACTATCTAGGAAGAAGAGCGGAAAATAAACATCTGAATAAAAGAGCGACAAAATTTATAGTACATGCCCGAAACGACGAAACACTACAGAAAAAGCCCTAAAAATCATTCAAACTAAGTATGAGTACATTATGAAACGATGATGGATATTAATACACGAGTACGACTACCGTTTGACCAATTGTTTTAAAACAGAAACGTTAGTTCTGGTGTGAATTAATGTCCCACTACAATATCTAATAATTGCATTAAGACCCTTGAGGGGTGACTCGATCACTTATCTGTGTCAACATGGTTTCTCAAGTCTTGATGAATAAGTACAGAAAAAAACAAAATGTAAAATGACATGAGGATGAAAGTGCCAAAAAGCCCCTTGAGATTTTTTATTTTTAGACTTGACCCTTTGTTTTTGAGTTATCTACATCGTCACGCCTACGAAATGCTAATAAAGTATATCTTAAAAAACACATATTTTTTAAATTTGTTTACTATGTGTTTTATTGACATTGTGTAGAGCCCCGGTGACTCACGAGTAGCGAGCTCAGTTATCCATGCTGAGGCGCCGGCTTCGATTCCCCAGATGGGGCTCAAATTAAACTGTCGCTGTTCTCAGTCATGTGCCAATTCATATGGCATATGGCTGAATGGCAGAAGGGGAATGCCAAATAGACGGCACCCGGGATCGCGAGCTGCTTAGCACAGGCCCCCGGGCGCTTGGGGTGGCCACAGCGTTGCGAAACCGCTGCGAGCGATACGACCAAGTGCTACGACTGGCAGCACCTCCGAGGGCGTGGGCGTGGGCGAGGGACCGCCCGCGGCGGCGCCCGCTGCCAACGCAAACGCCCCGCGAGCGCTGACGGCGGGCGACGACAGGGGGAAGAGGGGAGGGCAGTCTAGTCCACTTCAAGAACGTCCCAGGCGTACTTACCTCTCGGTATGATTGATTAGTAATTCTCAACGCCTCAACTGCTTAGGTCATTAGTCCCGTAAGTGTACCGCATGTTTTATCTTCTCCCGCTGGAATGCGAAATACGGGGCGAAATCGACCTAGAGGTCGGCTTGCATGTTTTCCCCTAACAGGTATCTCACACCAACGACGCACCGCCCCTGCCGGGACAGGCGCTAAGCTCATGACTAGTCTCCCGTCATGTGTGGTAGTGTAGTGCATGATTAGTGTGAGCGTGTGTAAAGAATGGGTAGTGTACGTCAAGGAAGAGGAGAGAAAGATCGAGCAAGGCCGTGGCCCGTTTGCTAGGGATCGCCTGGTGTTGATCAGAGAAACCACAGAAGACGACCTATCAGAGTCTACTAAAGCGTCGGAGGGGTACTGCTTGCCCGGCACTGCAGTCATCACGAGTTTGGATCATGCGCGTGGGAGAACGTTTTTTACGCGGTTCGGCTTAAATAGTCGGCGGTTCGGGATTGAACTACGTTACACCGCAGGCCATTAATACTCGTGCCAGTGAATCATGCCTTTATTAGTGGCAAGGTCACCATCAGAAGACCCGTTCCTCGCCACCGCTTATATGAAATGAAAAAATAAAAAATCACAATACTGGCGCATTAAAGGAGGAGGACCAACGAAAAATTCCCTTCCAAAGTAAACGACCGCTGAGGGCCGAATATAAAACCTAAAAGAAAGAAATGACATGGACGTTTTCTTTTAGTACCGAACACAGATTGTGCGCAGGCGAGTCTCCAGCAGCCCCAAGCGCCTTCTTGCACACACTTATCCTGAGCGAGAATACTAGACAACGCAGCTCCAAAAAATACAAAATCCACAGTCTAATACAATAATTCAAATCGAAACTGATTGAACCTAAATTATTAGAGAATTTAATTTTGCCACGATCGGCCAAATACCTGTCCTGGGATCTGTTTTACATGCCGACAATCTTCCGCAAGCATGCCGTCGAGTTTGAAGCCTCAAAAATACCCCGACTTTGACCGAGTTTGAACCTGCTAACTTGGACAGTCGCCCGTCGTGATAACCACTATACCATCAAAGCCGGTATGACATGAACAAAAAGAGGGAAAATGAATTTTTAATTGTAAGACGCATTTACCAAAGCACGCAAACGGAAAAAAGAGTGGAAGACAAAACCAGAAAACACAAAAAAGTATCAAACTTTTGTTTCTAGCGCCAAACTGAAGACCTCCCCAAATCATCTCCCTTTTACATTAAATTTTAGATACAAATATCATAACGTATGTATAATACCGTTCTCGCAGACAAAAGAGACGCGGCTCGCGTTGGAAAAGCTTGCTACGGTGTCTCCAACCTGATTGCAGTGTGCAGAGCGCGCTCTTGCGCCGCCCGAAGGAAGCAAGCGCAGTTTCTTCTCGGCCAGACCGAAACCTCGCTCGCGCCGGAACGGGTCGTTAACCTCATTCCCCCAAACAAAACCTGCTAAGGGGCCGTCAGTAAATTTGGAGAGTTTTGCAAACCGCCTCTCCGCCCTGTGACGAACCCGCATCGCGCGCTTGCACTCGCCCAAAATAATCACGTAACGCTTACGACGACACCTCCCCCCTCATTTACAATAAATAAAAATACATTATATCACAGAAAAACAATGTGTACTAATTTTATTTGTGTTCTATTTTAAAATTTGATAATTATAGTCAGAATTAATTGGTGATGCTGATTACATGTAACAACATTGCGAACACGTGCTACGTGAAGAAAGAACCCACTTTTGAATGTTTTCTTCGTAGTCTTCTAGATTCTATAAAAAAAAATATGAAAAACCCGTCCATTTATAGTAACAAATTACACAATAACTTTACATTATATATTTTTTCAAAAAGGAATTATTATTTTAATATTTTTTTAAGGAACAGAAAAAAGTAAATTGTTCACCAATGTCTAAAATTTAATCCCTGCGTCAGCTTTAGCCCTGGCAAACGACGTTTGAGTTACGTAATATTAACAGCGTTACACCAGTACTGTGTACTGCATTATCAGTTAATCTGCCAATTTTTAAATAAAAGCAACATGCTACTTAAAATCGGAAATCTTGAGCACTTCGAATTACATAATTATTTGTAATTTTTTTAAATGTTAGTTTTTTACCAATATAAATTTACCAATACAATTTTGAAATGAATTTTTCTAGCCTTGTTTCGTTGACCGAAAATAACTTTGATATTACTTTACAGTGAACTACCTCACTATCATCTTTCATTCGTATACATGAAGGTATGTTAATCAATACTATAAGAGTTCGTAACATAAATGAATGTTTGTTCACACAGTTTAAAAACAATACACTAAATAAACTTATGAGAATAGAGAATTTCCAGAAATTTATTTCAGATAAACACAAGAAATAACGGACAATGTATGAATTACAAACCAGAATTACATTTTCCTTCAATTTCTTTCTATTACCGTCAATCGTGACTCAATTTGAGTCTATAATTTTCGAGTTAAATCTAAATGCTAGGAGCGCCAAGAATACTAGTGTGCCTGGCCAAGCTTTTTGTAAAAATATATGGAAATGCTTACGTAAAAAGAAAAAGAACTAATTTACGCCTCCCGCAGAGTCAGATATTTCGCGACGTCTCACCGATTTGTCAACGTTAGATCATACAAATAAATATTCAAGATTTTTGGTCCGCTCCGGTGATTTTTTTGGAAGAGATCGAAAATAGCAGGAACATCACTATTTAAAACTTCTTCTAGAGTGGTGACTTCATAACTATTAAACCCCATCAAATATTCGCCCAATCATCTTCCTCTAGAATGAAATGAAAGAATTCCTCCGAAAATATTACCTTTTCTCGCAGACAACTTTAATGCCGACATACTTAGTTCGTGCCTGGCGTGCAGTAAATGTAGAAATAAGAGGTAAGGAAATACAAATGTTTTAACATCGCGTTGTGTTATTTCACTTTTTTCTCATGTGCACTGTAGTTTTATTTTCGTGTCGCTGCAGCGGCTGCTCTGATCGCTAGTGTTTTCGTGGTTTCCCCGATCAACACCAGGCGAATGCCGGAGCAGTACCCTAACAAACAGGCCACGGACCGCGCGTGATATTTCCTTCATTTTCCTCGTCCTATCCTCACCCTTTACATACACACTCACATGTCCTACTCTACCACATATGCCGGGTGATCGGTGGGAACTTATAGCTTGTCCCGGCTGCGGTGGTGCCCTGCCGGTGAGATACATGGATTGGGAAAACCCGCTAGCCGACGGTAGGTAAGGTCGGATCTCGCCATTCGGCAGGGGAACACCACGCCACCTCCCGAGGACAACATTCACCTCACTTTCGGGACTAATGACTCGGAAGTTGACGCGCCCGGAATCGCAAACAACCAAGTACGAAACAAGCGGCTACAGAAGCCGGAGTCATTAAGGCAGCGGTCGCTTTCCCCTCCGTTGAGGTGTCCAACGCCGCCGCCACCACCGTCGGGTCTCGAACCCAGGAGCTCCCGGCCTTGGCAGCTTCCGTCGCGCAGCGACCTCGTAGACTGACTGTGCTCTGGATCGCGCCACTTCCCCAGAGAAAGGCGGAAGACGACGCAGCCTCTTGGAGGCGAGACGCGGGCTGCGATTGCCCTGTTGCAGGCGAACTTGGCCTCGCGCAGCGGCACAAAGGCAAATTTCTTCACAATTGGAGGCTACGCGCTGATTAATACGTTAGTGCATATTTGTGCTTTTTTCCACGATTTTTCCTCTTGCGCCATTTCAAGCGCGATTCTTCTGAATGTCATCTAGAAAGGTTAATACAAGAAATAAAATGTGGTTAGTTTTCATTGCGTTTTAAAGGCCATTTCCAGAATTTTCAGATCCAAAATGCGTATTTTTAAAGCAAATTTCAAGATTTTGTGTGATGTTTTAAAGCAAATTTCAAGATAGTGTGGTGCATGTTAGGGATTAAGGAAAGGACAAGGAAGAGAAAGGAATGATCGCGCACAGTTCGATTAGAGCCGCCGGCCGCTAGAATTGTCCTCGAGACAGCGGCTGAACGCGACCTCGCTATTTCGCTAGTGCCCCTTCCGGATCTCACACCGTAGCATCCAGCGTTCAGGCCCTGCAGCGACATCAGAGGGCGGAGGCCGGAGGGTACAGTTTGAGGACAAGGATGGTGTCCTCGATTGCTGTAGAGCTCCGATTTCATCACAAAAATCATTTAGTGACAATCAATACTAACATACTAAACAACCAGAATACACGTAGATCAATAATATGGTATCGTACCACATTTTCTTTCGGTTTTGGAAAAGTGCCGAGAAAATCTTGTGATATTTCCTCGAGGGTTTGAAAGGCGAAGGAAAATTCGAAATGGAAGTCGATAGGCCGAAATTTCCCAGGAGATAGAGGAAGAAAATCTGGTATCTCGGGGAAGAGATTTCTCCGGAGGGCGACGCGAGGAACCAATCGAATGAAAATGCTTGTGGGCGTAAAGGTCCATTGAAGAGCCTGCTCTCTCCGAAACGCAGCTGGGTTCCTTCTGTCGGGAACACAGCGAACGGCTTCATTTCATAACTATTATTACGTTCTTTTATGGAATAGAGGTAGCCTACTGTGGCTTATAAAGTAAACACCGTCGTTATTTTATGTTATCTATTGATAAATTTTATTCACGTTTCATAACTGTAAGATTATGAAAAAGCAACAGTAAAAGGTTATATTATGTTTCAAGAAATTAATAATGCAATGACATTTTATCTATTTAAAAATAAACAAATTAAGCAAGAATATATTAACGTTTTAATTTTTTATATAAAATGCATAAGGAAAAAGATTAGAACAGTGAAATGCAACAAAATTAAATTAATAAAATATAATTAAATTCATTACACCTGATGATGGGAAAAAAGGGGTTCCCGAAACCTTGTGAATAAAATTTATTAAACAATGACATATCATAACGCTGGTGTTTACTTTATAAACAACAACAGGCTATTTTAAACACGAAATTATATATTAAATACGAACAAAAGTCGTTAAAGGTAATATTACTATATGTGTGTGTAAAAGTGACCAACTTTAATATCCTCATTTCATGTTCGTTAATAAATAAATCGTCCGTTAGTACTTACGAATTGCACCAATGATAACGGTAAGGGTTCTAACAATTTTTCGCACACTTCTAATAAATGATAAACGTTTTGAGCTACGGATTATAGTCTTAAACGCTTTTTATTCGAGAAAATTTCTGTATAACTCGGGTACCAGGTTCCAACCGTAAAGTCGTCTATCGAATATACATATATAAAAAATAAAGAAAAAGAAGACGAAGAAGAAGAGGAAGAAGAAGAAGATGCATTCCAATGTAATTTATAGGCATTCACATATAGAACGATGATTCCAGTCAACTTTTTAAAAATATGTAGTATTTCAAAGTGTTCAGTTTCTGAAAAAGTAATATTACAACCCAATACTTTAAACAAAGAATTTTTTTCAGTGGAAACTAACACTTGTATGGTTCACAAATTATAAAAACCATGTTGAACATAAATAAGATAGAGGCGGGTTACTTGTCGTAGTATGAATTATTTTATTGGATTAGGTCGGGAGAAAATTTTAGATTGGAACCATTTCTACTTATAGATATAGGATGAGAGAATGTTGGATTCATTCCAATATTTCTTATAGAACTTACAATTTACGATTTAGCTCACATTTTTTGTATTAGGATGATTGATGAGTGATTCCGGGCGCTTCAGCGGCGCGTTCTTCCCCTGCTGGATGGCGCGATTCGCTCCGCCGGCTAGCGGTGTTTTCCCTCCCCCAAGAGCCTCGCACCAACAGGCAGGGCAGTGCAAGTAATTGTGTAAGGGTTGGGGAAAGGAAAGATCGCGCGCGGTCCGTGGTCCGTTCGTCGAGAGCTCCGCTTTGGCGTTTGCGTGGTGCTGATCAGAGAAAGCAGCCGCCCGCTACAATTCTGCCCCAGCGGCGGTGCACGCGACCCCGGCGCCCCGGCCGGAGGCCCCTCCTGCGCCCACGGGCGAGGGCGAGGGCGAGGGCGAGGGCGAGGGCGAGG
>BOPP01000195.1:1993424-2090383 GCA_017312745.1 Gryllus bimaculatus | reverse complement strand
CTTGCCTTCCAGGCCGGCGCGCCACTCACTCGCCCCGGGGCTCTGCCACGACGCAGCCAAGAGCTCAACAGGGCACCACCCGAACTGTGGCTCGAGCGGCTAGGGCCCCGTTCCCCTCTCCTCGCAGCCTCCACCACTTGAGGCTGCTGACGTGGCAATCCCCTTCCTGCCCCAAGGGCGACGCGCCGTCGGCCCAACTCACGGGTTACGGGCAAGCGGAAGCGCAGCTTCGCCTCCTCACCGCCTCCACCGCAAGCGACCGACGGAGCGAGCGATGCGATGGGCAGACTCGACGACCTTTACGTTCATCGCGTCATCGAAGGCCAAAACCTCGTGGTGAAGTTCGACCACTCCCTTAGCCGGCGTCTGTGGCCCTTGCAAGTTTGAGGTTATAAATACGGCACCATTCTGCTCGCGGGTAAGCGTTGTTCGTGCTTACAAAAAACACTAGTTCTGTTATGTTGGCTAAATCAATCCACACTTTACTTTCAAAATCCGAATGGTTCGCTTGTGCCAGGGGTGGAGCAAAAATGGCGCCCATTCCCGGTAAGTAAACTATATCCCGTTTCAGTTCTTCAAAACAACCCCTCCCTCAACAAAAGTTTGAAAATTATATTTATGCTTTATCACAATACATTAGATTTTTATTAAATACAATATAATAATTTCATTATTTAAATATACATTCAATATAATTATTGAATAATTATATATTAATAAATATTAATAGATGTGTGCAGTCCAAAATAAGAGGGGTGCCAACTGAATTTCTGGGACTTCTTTTTCACTAAACTTTTTTATTTATAAATTACAAATTTTAATAGTACATAAATAAAAAACAACAGGAGAATTAAATTGTGCCTTTAAGGATACATTAATAATCACAAGTGATTTTATGTTGAACCATTTAGAGGGTTGCCAGATTGCTAGGAAACTCCGTTCCCTAAACGATGTAATACAATTTTCGAAATTGCAAGATTAAAAAGTGAAAAAACCAACAAGAATTCAATATATTTACGGAAATGAAATGTATTTTTACGTAAGGCTACGCGGTCCCTTTCAACATTTTTAGGGAACACAGTCCTCTCGAACATTAACATTGTTAAAGTCGATTTGACGAATATTATCGTTTTATGTGTGACTGATTCACATTTGAATATTTTCTTTCCAATAGACTTAATGTCAGCCAATACCTTTCGGTGATCAATGGAAAATGTTGACGATCATTAAATTAAATACTTTTACCTAATTCCCATATGAAAGTTATTGTCTGCGAATGCAGAGTTGATGCAAGGTTTACTTAAATATTATTTTGACTTCAATAGACAGTGATACTAACCTGGAAAAAGTTAGTTTACTTGATACCCAAGACTAACCCAAGTATGCACTTCATAGACTGTAAGCGATAATGCACCTCTTCATCGCGACCCATGAAATCGTGCTAATATTTTTTTTATGAAAAGGAATATTATTTCTTTATATTGTTTTACTTTTGCAAGTCGCTGCCTGTCCTCTTGAAGTACGCCTAGCCCGCCTTCACGATCACAACGCCATCTGACTACGAACGAAGACACTACTTTCAGCAATACGGCCGTATTTAGGTGGTGCGCTTGCGCAATCCGTTCTATTCTATTTCGATTTTTCTAATGGCCATTGTTACACTTCTTACCTTAAAAAATGAATCTCTTTTAAATTAATTCGCCAACGTCATTCTCAACACGGTCTGTGGCCTGAGAATTGTCCTTACCATTGTTACAAAAAATTCATTTTATAATGCAGGAGGTGTAACAATGGCCTTATGACATCGGACACTTCAAACAATCGAAGTATAATCTTGCGGGTATTCCACATGGAACGGATTGGCTGACCTCTCCAACGAGGACGACGAATTCGGCGGCCGGGACTAAGCTCCAGAACACTAAACGCATTCCTCACTCGAAGCAGAGGGCACCAAAATGTGAAAGGGAACCCTGGGAAGAAGTATTTCGATTGCACTGGCGGATCCAGAAGGGGGGGGGGGGGCATGGTGACCATAGAATAATATTGTATAGTATCATGTGTACAGTACATAAATAATATACAATATAGTAACAAATAGATTTATTTAACAAAAATCTTTGATACCCCCCCCCCAAGGCTGGATCGGCCCCCCCTTGAACTGCAGTCCTTAATTGATTTCATGAACAGCAATTTGTGGCCAATTTAAAAATCTCTTTTGCTTTCAGTATTTTCTCTTCATCTTACAGATTTGTCTGGCTTCTTCAAGGGCTTTATTACACATTTCAAAGGAAGAAGTTTGATGTGAAAATGTTCAAATTATTTACATATTAATAAACCAACTTCACTTATTCAATCTTATTATTTTCTTTCCAAATATTTTGTAAACTATTTCACCTTTAGGGTTGTATATAAAAAGTTGTAAACATATATTAATATATTTGAAAACAGGAAATAGCACCCCAAAATTCCACCAACAAAACACACATAAAGTTTACATATTATTGCTATTAAATAATACCAAGAGAAAATTTAAAATTCATAAATACCATAATTTTCTCCTTACATTGCAAAAATTTCATGTAGTGTTCAATCAAAGATCTTGGTCCAACTGCAAAAATTTCAGCTTTTTGAAAAATCACACTTCCGTCATCAGTATAAACCCAAGTGTTCACATTAGCTGACCTTGATCGCAATACTTTAGACTAATTCTGTCCGATCTGAAATTATTAATGCAAGTGCATGCCAAGAACGACACTCAGTTATATCACGGAGCAGAGTTAAAATTGGAGCGGACTCCATGAAGCACGGGGGAGGAATGTGCTATATGTGGACTGCATGTCTATGAACAGAATATAAATGAGACTGAATAAAAATAACGAAGCACACGTTCATTCAGAGTTTCATATATAGATGATATCTCCATCAAAACACTTTTAATTTTGGCACAGTGGGAATCCTCTCCTTTGCCAATCTTTTTAAATCAGTTTACTTACTCTCACTAGCTTGTATGCAAGACAATTAATAAGCTTTTGTCACAAAATTTAGAACAGTCTGTAGAATGAAAATGTTGGAACAGTAATGAAGTATACAAAAACAAAAATAACCTACAATATTGCTAGTTTCAACTCAGTTTTAACAGTATGAGACAAGTTCTATTATTTGTGACTCATAGTTGGCTCTCAGTTCTTGTAATTTTTATGTAACCCACTTAAATTCCTTGAATCAAAATGTTCACTTCCCAATATCTTGGAAGAGTTTTCATGTGGGTTTTATTCACGTTACAGCCCTAATTCTTATTTAATAAATAAAAAACAAAGTGTCTTAAATTAATACTTTCTAGATTGGTGTATAGCAAGTTAGAAGTTTCCATAAAACCTAGCATGGAATAAACAAATCAAGAAAGCTCACTTAGGAATAAAAAAAAAAAAAACAACACAAGAAATGAGTACAAGCAGTGGCTCAGTCCCCAGTTTCAAAGAAATCTAGAGACCTTGAGAATGTTAATTAGAACCAGAGGGAGATCCGCCAGGAGTTCCGCCTTGCTTGTACCAGAAGTAAGATCAAAGGATGCGTTTTCAGGCAGCAGAAATAGCTCAAAGAAAAATATAAAACCCAAAATCCAAAAATATTCCTCCTACATTTCACTGCACCTGTTACTCTCTGTTACCTAATAAAATTCAAATAAAATTACATACCTGTAATACCATGAAATAACCTAAGAGAAAATTTTGAATCTATCTGTTTTTTCAATGATTTTCATTTAACTTATTTATTCAAATTAGAGTTAACTGAATTTTTCCTTTGTTGTAATCTACATGTCAAACTATTTGTTTTATAAATAGCAGATAACTCTTATATAAAATTGGTATTCTGGTATACAAAATCAAAAGGTATTAAAATTACAGAGCATACTGTTTGGAATGTTATTAAAAATTACTTTTTACTACAACACTAATTTCACACAACACTAATTCCACACCATTAGGATAGTGAAGGTTTTTTATAACATAAAACACACTGATCCTTGTGATCCCTTTGAAATTGTTTTTAACAATTTAGCAACTAAATAGTATCTTTAAAAAAGAAAGTGACTGTATTCATGATAAATATTTAAATGAAAATATGTTAAGTAATTTGTAGTAGAAAATTGACAGCAACACTCACCGAAGCCTGAAGCTGAGGATTTGTTTGTTCTCCTTCCCCTTTTCCATTGTTCTTGCTGCTGCCGTTCACAGTGCTGGCTGTGCTTGTTCCGTTCACTCCGCTCGCAGGCCCACTTGGAATACGTTTCTCCAATGCATCATCACTAGAGGCACTGAAAACAACAACACAGAGCATAGAGAATCTTTCAGAGAAAACCCCCAAATATTTTTCTGCACTCCTCACAACCAGGTTACCCTTCCATATCTCGGCTATTTCCAACCAATTGCCACAATACAACACTTCTAAAGCCTGAACACAGAACTGTTGTTCAAAAGAGTGCATCACAAAGCTACGTTCAGAGAACAAGGGGTAAAGGCTGGGGGCAGGAGAAAAGAAAGAAATCAAATATTTACATAGCAACGTAGCAGCAGCAAACTTTGAAGATAGGCATTCTGCACTGCCCACACACTCAGTTTCACTTAAGCACATAATGTGGAAGCAGCAAGAACTGGACACAACTTAGAATTACCGAAATTTTCTGTGTGCATTGCAAACAATGAGACAGAGCCTGAGGTCAGAAGGCCACTGCCTGATAGAGTCTTTATCACAAGCAGAGATAAAGCTGCACCATGTGGTGTATCTCTCATACTTGTGTTGGCTCTTCCTGGCAAACCAGACCCATACTCCCCATTTCCCTCTAGGGAAGTTGTAATCAATTAATAGCCACAATTATTAGTCATTAGAAATGTACTATTTTTTAAGTATATGTCAATTGTGTGTAGTCTTTAATAAATTAAATGATAAAAAAAGAAATTCAAATTTAACTTTAACTTGCAGCATAAATAGGCAAGTGTACTTACTATCAAAATGTATCAATTTATTGCGAGCTCAATGCCTGTGAGCGTACAAATGAAACGAAGACTGATCTCATTTTTCTTTCACTGTCAAATATAATATTTTCTTTTCTTTTTTTCTCTCTCCCTCTGCCCACAAAATGAGACAATTGGAAAGAGTACTTTCCAATATATATTGCTGTGCAAAGCCAAAAAGGCAAAATCTACACAGGAGCCGTCCACAAATCTGGAGTATTTTGAATATGCCCTCTCCCCCTTGTAATGCATGCGTAACACGTACTACTCCCCTCTAATAATTATGTAATGCTTGCAACCAGCTCCTTGCCCCTGATTCAATCAATATTTCCTTGATGAGAATTATGTTCATTCATTGTCACAGTTTATAGAATATAACTTCTTTAATTTATTATATTTTTAATTTGTTGATAGGGTAATGTTTTAGTATAAGACTAAAAAGGACTTATTTCACCAAATGTTGCAAAATTTAAAAAATAAACATCAGGATTACGTAACACTTAACTATGACCCCCCTGCCCCTATACAACGCAGCACAACACTACCTCAACCCCCCCCCCGCTCTACAGCATTACGTGATTCATAGACAACCCCAAAAATTCAATAAACCTGCGAAATGCAGATTCTAAATTAAGTTTAAAAAGTTACTTGTGATACAAAAAAGTAATATGCTTAGATACTTTTACACCATTGCAGACAATTCAGCACAAATTTTGAAAATTTGCATGAAATTGCAATTTGCAAATTCTTTTATTGCAATGAAATATATTGTTATTAAAAACACTTTTTTCTTTCATATTATTTTGCCTTTCTGCTTTAATTGACTCCTCATCCACATTTAAATTTATTCAATAAAATCATTCTGAAAGCTCAATCTATTCTGAAACAATATCAATTTGGGGCCAACAACCCATTCCTCAACTCGTTCAGATTTTGGTGCTGTGATCCTCTGGTCCTATAACATATGCTGACTCCTGCTCTGCAATGAAAACTTGCATGTACGTGCCGGTTCCTACATATGATGTCGTAAAAAAGGATCAGCAAATACAATTGAATGTGTATCACCATAGAGAAAAGACAGTATCTGTGCTTCCTCTACGCTTGCACTATTTATATAAAATAGCTGTCATTGATATAAATTTTCAAGAATAATTTCCAGATGCAGTGATGATATTGAAGCTTATTAAAATAAAAAAAATAAAAGAAAATAAAAAAACACTGTGTACAAAGTGGTTGGACATCACTTGCTACACTCAATTCTAGATTTAAGTTCGAGAGAGAAGAAAATGGATGAGAAAATGAATTTATTGTAATATTATTACACTATTACTCTCTTCATTTCTGATTGGTGTTTTCTTTCTCCTCTCCCCCCCTCCAAATCTTAAAATAGTGTGTTAATGCAAAAGTAATAAGAATGTCACTTATATCAGCAAAAAGTTTTTAAGTACTAAATGAAATGTAAGAAAAACTGTGTTTTGTTTTAGAAAATGTATTCTTGTGCAGCTTACCTCACTCCTCCATTACCCCGTCAATATCCCTTCACCTTTTCCCCGATCCCAGTTTTAATTAGATTCTTAGAAATATAGAAGAAAGACTATCCTATCTTTGCTTTATGGCTGCAACATGCAACAATATTACCTTTGAAATGAAAGGCCTAAAAGGATGGGACACCAGCAAATTATACATTTACAGAATCAGTGCAAACCCTTACAGGGCATTTTGTCTCTCACAAGAGTTCCTAAATTTACAGAACATTTGATCATTGACCTCTTCAGAAAGAGGGAAACCTTAAAAAACTTTTCAGACTTTACTCTTGAATTTTTCTAGGATTACCAATCAATAACACAATGTACAAAATACTCAGTAATGTGCAAGCCCGATTTCAAAAAAATTGTAGGAGTTAATTTGTACTTTTGAAAGCATGCAACTGAAGTTATGCAGAAAACACAGGCAAAGTGCCTGGTTATCAAAATATGTGGAGATGACCAAAAAAGTTGAAAAAACTATGAATTTTCAATACTTAACAGAAGAAAGGAGTGTTAGTAAAAATGTGCAGATATTTTAGGAGTTTTAGTAAAAAGGCAGAGTAAAAACATAGCCTGTATTATAAAATTAGTCATGACCCAATGAGAACACAAAAGATTTGCCAGTGTTAGAGTATAGAATTGAGAACTAGGTGCTGCTCCTGATGAGCCATCCAGCCACTTCAAACTGTAGGAAACGTATGCTATGCCTTGCCTGGTGGGAAGCACTCCAGTCATGGCTGTTTTCGTAGCCTGTGAGAAGATCCTGGCTTTAGAACATTGCATGAAGTTGTAGGTGAAACAGTGCATTGTTTTTCCGTGAGTCCTGATTCTTGTGTGTTTTTACTTGTTTTTAGTGTGTTTTTAGGGTAATTTCAATTGTTGGGCACTAAACTTGAAGATATCGTAGTTTAGCTGAAAGAAAAACTCCCTTGTTCACTTACATTTGAGGAGAAGCTTTTTTTGATAGAAAAGTATTGCTATTGACCATGAAACAAATATTTGTTCTGAGCACTTGTTTGTTAACTTGCATAGAAATGTTTTTGAATCACTGGGATTTAATAAAAATGAACTGATTGTTTTTAATAGAATAACAACATTGTGAGTGAAATTCTTATGAAAATTAGTTAAATATTTGGAAGAAGAAAATGTTGACTACGTAATTAAGGAAATTTTCTGTTCAGCTAAATTAATACAGATGAAACTAGCTTAAACAGTATACATAAAAAGGAGTTTTTCTGCTTTGAAAAGAATACATAATGATAAAAGATAAACACAAAGAGACGAGGAATGTGCAAGTGTCTCTTGTATCAATTGAGAGAGAACTCTGGAATCCTTAGGAGAGAAAGAGGATTTCTACAACAGTCATTCAAAAATTTGCTACTACAACAGATCAGCTTGAATCTATATATTTAGTAATGTAGGATGATGAGGAGTATTTACACATGTTTGTCTTATACATTCATGAATGTCAATACAACAGTAACATGACAGCTTCAAACGTCACACATTCTTTTAGAAGATAAATTAATTACATTTATCTTTTAATGAATTTACACAATTAAGAATCTAACTTTATATGCATATGAAGCTGCTTGTACATGTGAGTAGCATTGTCTAGGATTCTTTGATTATTTTTTGCATTGCCTGTATTTGAAAGATTGATTGTACCTAGTTTATTCAAGTCTGGCAGAATTGTTGCAAGTGTCTCCAATGCATTGAATAGTATATGCAGCAATGATAGTAGAGCACAAGATCATGAAAGTGTAGCTGCAACTCCAGCACATGAGTGCTACAGACACAACTTCCGGTTATGGCTGCTTTTATCACAGCAGTTGGTCAGTGTCTTAACTTCTGGGCAGTGACAGTCTGTGGCTGCTGAAATCGCAGTGACAACTCAGTCAACTGCAGGCAAGTTTTAAATTTTTTTTTGAGTAAGGAAGGGAGTGCTTTCTGGCAGAACAATGAATAATTATAATGATTAATAATAAAGTGCCAAACAAATTTTAAAATAATTTCATGTATTTCACATGTCCTGGATTCAATGAATTTAGTTTTGTAGTCAACCAAAGGTTTCTACAGCAATTTCAATTTCAATATTGCCTCAAAGGAGATTAGGAGATCACTGAAAAGATAAAAAAAGAGAAAAAACACTCACAGACCAAAAAATGAGTGTGGTTTTGAGCATTTAAAAAAGAAACATTCTAAAATATTGAGAAACCTTTCCCTTGTTTCCGAAAGATAGTCAAACACTGGGCAAATCATTCAAAAATGCCACGCCTTGCCACTGGCACAAAATCTGATCAAAGAAAAGTAGTAATGAAGTTTAGTAATGAAGTAATCTTCGATTGTAGGATCACAAGTGCTTGAAAATAATTAATTAAAAATTTAGTTCATTATCAATTTGAATTAAACCAATAGGTTTATAAATAATTCAGAGCGTAGATGCAAAAAGGGTACTGCATTTTACATATCAGATTTCATTTTTAATGTCTGCTAATAAACAATTTTTTATACTTTTTTTCTTTCAAAACTTTTTTAAATTGTATTATTTTGATTGATAGTTATCATTGAATCCTCATATCTCATTGATAGCAAATTGTCATTTTTCATGAAGGGCAATTTTGTGAGAAGTATTAAAATATTTTAAAATGCAGACTGTACAGAAGAAAACTGACATGAATGAGATGGATAAATTTATATACTGAACATTGTTGTGGGTAATTTCTAGTGCATGAACATTATCTATAATATGTATTTTAGGTCATAATGTGCTTTGATTTTGTTTAGGAAAATTTCTACCATCAATGAACATCAAAATGGTAACCCTGTATGTGTTTGTCTCAAACCATCTTAGAAATAGTTGAATTGTTTATCAGGGCTACCTCTCAGTGGGGACGTCGCTTGATGTCAAGGAAGCCTCGTCGCTGCCTACACTGTTGAGCGAGGCGCAGTGAGCTCCCCTCTGCTGCTGCTGTTGCTGCCGGCGTTCCTCCCATTGGGCGCGAACTTCGTCTTGAACGCGGCGCTTCAGTTCCTGAACACGCTTGCGCTCTTCCTCTATCACTTGGCTACCTGCGAAAACAAAAACAAATCAACATTTAATAACACAAAACAAAAGAAACATTGCAGAACTGTTTGCAGTTAATCATTTGGAAGGGTAACGGATTGGGGTCTATCTGGAGAACAAAGAGAACAGAGAAATTTAAAATAAATAAATGGAATTACAATGAAAGAATAATTAAAAGGGAAAAATATTAGGGAAATGGATGCGTAGTAATTTTAGAACAAACTCGTTCTCATTCTAAAAATGTTTGCATTTATTTTTTCTTCTATTTTTATTTCAGTTTATTTACATATTCTTATTTTAAAATTAAATTATATTGAACTATTGATAATCTGAATATTAGCTCACAGCACTCTTACAAAAAATATTATGATCTTCTTCTTTTTTGTAAGTTGGTAAATAAGTTTATAGATTCTCCAACATTGTATACTGAACTTCCTAGGGTGAAATTCAAGCCTGGACTGCATTCCAGCGGAACTGCACTATTTAGAGGTCCATTTGTGAGAACAAACTTTTTATTATAATGTATTGAGGAGCTAATAATGATGCGATTGAAATGTATTGCTTGATTTATAAATTTAAATGTAATGCGAAAAATCTAATTTTGAATGATTTCAATTGAAGTTTCTAATTTACTGATGTCTTAATTATAATTGGATGTTTGCCTTTATTGTATTGTATGTAAAATAAAATAAAATAAAATAAAAATATTTATAATGCAGTTAAATTATAATACAGTAAATTTAGTATATTAAATTTTGAAAGCAGTGAAATAGAAATGGAGGTGTTTAATCTGGGCCCACTAAAAATAAGAACATATTTAATTTAATTCTTATACCGAGTTAACTCTTCAAAGAGCGATTGCAAAAGAACAAACTGCCTATAACACAGCCATGCTCAATATTCTCCAACTGTGACATTTGAGGGACATAGGTAAAGAGGAAATTTGATTAATATCTACATAACTACGTATTTGAGGATTCTGACTGTCTCAAACTGAATATTGTAATCAGTTCATCAATAACTGATTCTGTAATCAACAGAATTATTAATTTCGTTAAATTATGAAGCTAAAACATTGAAATTCTTCACAATTTTGGCTAACATGGCTAAATATTATTTACAAAAATCACAAGCACATTCTTTTGTCATCTTTAGCTATTAATCATTACTGACAGATCTGTAATATATAGGAACAAGTTATCACCTTACTCCACACAAAGCTGTATAGCAACAAATGACGACTCTAATGTGATTTTAGTTCCTTCTTCACTTAAATAGCAAATAACCATAACTGCATCTCGACCAGTTTGAAGTATCAAGTACAATAACAATTCACAAACATTTTATACAAACAAAAATCAATTAAATTGAGTACATGACTTAAAACAAAAATATTTCAAACAAATGACCAACTATCACTCTGCGAGAGTTACCTTTTACTTTTCATAAATATTTAATACTTCAGCCATTCTCTATTACTTTTGCAAATTGAAATAATGATTTTTTGCTTTAATTTCAATAACACAACATAAATTAGATCAATATAATTGGTTCCAAACATACCTTGCTGTGCAAGATGTAGCTGCCTGTTGCGCTCAATTTCTTTTAAAGAAGCCAAAGCCTTTCGTCCTAATGATCCTGTGTTCACATCCAAAGGTGCCCCCAATGTCACTCGACTAATGCGCGCAAGATCATCTTGTGATTGCGGGGACTGCGGTGATTGTAGACTTGTGCTGGGAGAGGTTGCTGCAGGCTGGCCAGGAGAAAACAGGCTCATTAGAAATATCGATGGTTAGTCTGAGATGGAACAAATCCTAAAGTTCTTCAGTCCCAAATCTAAATCCAAATCTTGAAAGGTTTTAAAAGCTAGGATCTCCTAAATTACTAATTTATTGAATTTTTCATTTGCAATCATTTTCATTTGAATCTGAACTCCAAATCCCATGGGTCCTTAGTAACTCCAATACACTATTTTACCTTCTACAGTTTCTGTAATAAATAACTATTGTTCCTCAAACGAAGAAACTAAAATTGAAACTTTCAAATTAAAATTCCATTTTCTGTAAATTTTCAAAAGGTTTTTAAAAATTCTAATATGTTAACCTTCACTTAGTCATGAAATGAAAAAATTGAAAATTTTGAAACAATAAAAAAACCTTTAACTATTTAATAAGTTATGCTTGAAACATTTACATATACTGATAATCTGGATATCAATTACCCAGACCATCAATTATCTGTGCTATTATTTTGTTTTCTTATAAAAATTACGTTTGGTTTTTAAGCAAGAGGATTTGCAAAGTTTTTTTTTTTTTTGTTTTTTTGTTTTTTTTCCCACAAAAGATACATTGACGTTTTTTAACTATATAAGGTTAAAACATTAATTTTATGATTTTATATGTATATTAGTTTAAGATAAATTATGACTTATTTTAGAACTAATTCGTATTCAATATTTTTATAGTTAAGATTCTGAAATTGAGTTGTTTGAATTTATAAGATGTGTTACATTACGTTATTGCATGCATTGTTTCCTTTTTCCAGGATTCAATTTTCCAGCAAATCGCTCAATTTTTTTCTGATCGCTGTATTTGTTCTTACTTCCAATTTTACTCCGAGTAGAATTGGGTCGATTATCCGGAAGTTTCATTATCTAGACTAGGTGATGAGCATTGATTAGTCCAAATAATCGACGCTCCACTGTATTGTAACAAAATTCTGTGAAGATTCTTTAACATGGTGTTTGTTCTTTTTTTATATTATTCTTACCCCTTAATGCAAAAAGGCAAGACAATACTATTCTCTTCTTGAACCAATTTACTTGTGATAATCCTGGTTCACAAACAGGCTTTAAGCCTTTTCTGAATAATGTATTAAATATTTGCACTTATTATTACAACCTGTTAATAATTTGAAATTGAAATTCTAGGCCTCACCTCATCCACATCGGAGGACGCGTCAGCACTCGACTCCTGACTGCTAATGACTCCGTGTTGAGTCAGTTCCTCCAATCGAGCCTCCACAACCCTCAGTTGGTTCCTTGTCTGCAAAATACATCCAAGAATAAATAAGAATAGGAAGATCTGGCCTTTACAAAGCAACCTATCTTTCATCACAGCGAACCTGTCAAGTCGTTTCGCGGGTAACTTGAGAAATAGAAGCAAGTTACCAAATTTGGGAAGATTTGTCTAAGAAAATATTTTCATCGTCCGTTCTGTTTTGCGAGGAATGCGCAATCTTGAAAACTGCTTTTTTTGACTGTCAACTCTTGCAAAACACAGATTTGCACTCACCAGGCGGCGGTCAACGGAACCTCGTCAAACACCGCATCGTAATCTCGAAATATATTTACATTCACTTTCGCGTTCACTTTATATAATACCAATCGTTTGAGACTCTCTTTATCGACCCATTAAAAATATCGAGATTACTCAGTAATTTCGAGATGTATGTCGAGAATACTTCGGCGAATATAATTACGTAAGATTACATACATTCGTAATATTTCTATTGTCTCCTCAATTATTGTTTCGTAAATTTTTAGGAAATTCATGACAAGGAATGTCCATGTCAGAGTATGAACCTAACCGACCAAGCGGAAAAAGAAAATATGACGATCCCGTATTTTCGTTGGGATTTTTCCCCTACGGCTGTTTCCAGCCGACAGCCAGTTACCTTTACATCCCGATTGATCGTATATTCGACCATGCACTAGTCACCAACTCTCTTGCGGGCTCCTCTGATCTGGTGCAAGCAGAACGCGAGGCCCTCCGCGACAACACATAAGTGAGAGAACAAGGAACAAACAACCATGCTCAAGGCGGGATACGAACCCGCGACCCTTCGGACCGAAGAGCGAGTCGGCACACGCTCTTACACTTTGACTTTTCAGTAGTGGCCAATGACGTTAGGCCATTGTCGCACCTTCTGCCTGTCTTACGAACGTCATTCTCAACGGGGCTCGTGGCCTCAGAAAAGCGCTTACCACCGTTAAAAAGATTCACCTTGTAAGGAAGGAGGTGTAACAACGACATAATGTCATCGACCCCACAGAAAAATTGAAGTATAGCCATCTCGGCTATCCAGATCGTCTCGAACGATATATTCAGGAAAAATCTCGTTTCATATTCGATAAGTCCCGCCAAAGCGTTTCGACCGATGACCTTGCTTCCCCTTCTCTGGCACATATATTATTAATATTTGAAAGAAATGCTTCAATAATCTGTTTGGATGTCTCGTAACGATGTGATAATTTTGGTATCTGGGCGCATTTAAAATTCCCGCTAATATTGTGACGCGATTGGTGTCTAAAGCTCATTGGCTGAAGGCGTGGGCAAGAGCCCCCCTCCGCCCTTAGTTGCACCAGAGCGCTCTAGTGTAGGCTGGAGACAACACTGTGCTGAGAAATCGTGACGGTCCGCCTTGATGTTAAACGTCTATTCTGCTCACATTATCTCAAAAAAATAGCAGGAATTAGCGTATCAATTCTATTAAAAAATGTTTTATGTTCATGAAAACGTAATAAAAAGTTGGTAAGGAACCAATTTTTAATACTTTAATATTGTAATTAACATTTCATGGAGACTTTTTTAACATTTACGCAGGGGAGTGTTCTTGGTTTGAGTATTTTAAATAATTTCGTAAGTTCAGCTTATGGCAAGTAATAGGGAAAAAGGAAACCTAAAAAATATCAAAGTAATGGCTACCAAATAATATGTTGTACTGCATTCTCATCAAGTTTATCGCACAATATTTACACGCCTGGGGAAATGAATCCCATTTCCATTTTGTTGGCGTTCTTCACAACCGATGCTACTCAATACTTTGACGTTTTCGTTGATACAGACTTTTTTAAGCATCAGTAAAGACACATTTAACTCCGTCAGAAAGTCTGTATGCAGACGTTCACCGCTGCCAACCTAACAAAAACCGATCGTCACGACTTCCAGTTGAGGCAAGCCACGCACCTCCTCGAGGCGAGCGAGCTCGTCCGCCAAGGCCCTCTGCAGCGAGAGGCCTTCCTGCTGCGCCGCGCACGCCGCCGCTCGCCGCTGCTGCTCCAGTGCTGCCAACCGCGCGCGTCGCTCCGCGGCCCGCGCGCCCACCTCGGCGGCTTCCCTCTGCGCTTCCTCGCGGGCGGCCAGCCACCCGGCCTCCTCCTCCAGGTGGCGGAATTCCAGGTCCTCGAACGCCTGCGACAGACACACCACTAGCGGCCCACAGCAGCACCAGCACCCACTCACTGCCCCCCCTTCACTTACATCACGAATAAGCTTAAGAGGTTCATAAGAAGATAAGCATAAGAGACGATGCTAAGAAAGAGAGGTCAAAAAGTGAAGTGAATGCACTGAGATGGGGCCAAGTAATGCCCAATGAGCTACAATACACTACATAGAGTGGCTAGCTGACCTTGTGTTCAAGCGCTCTTCCTGGACACTCGCAGAACTAGGGGCCACGAAGTTTTTGGCAGTCGAAACATGCGAGGCGCCTGATGGCGGAGTGCACAACTGTTGTACTGAATCGTCATTTGCCGCCTTATGGATTTGTGATTTCTTTGCTTCTTACTGCGGTAACATCCACTTTCAGGAGTTATGCTAACTGCAATAACATTTCAACTTCTTCCATTCTTATGGCAATAACCGATGAATGACACGTGTTTTTAAAGTTTCTCAATTCGTTCTCCTTACATATTGTGATTTCTTTTTTAAATGGTTTGTTTTTGGTCACAGAGTAAGAGCATTTATATAAAACGCGGCCCACGGAATACTAGAATACTTGTTTCCCACAGAGCAGTGATGTGACTGGAAAACACATGGCTTCAATTTTCTGCAGAGATGGAAGCGCTTCGTTCACTCTTTGTAGTCAACACGAACTTGTTGGAAATACCATCGGCAAATAACGAAAGATACAAGACCAGGACCAAGGGCCTAAGCGATGTTTGTTTGTTTGTTTGTTTGTTAGTCGCGTCTACTTGGACGCAACGCGTCTTCAAGCCTCTTGAGGGGCGAGCGCTTTGCGCTTTTGGAGCAATCCTCCATCAATTAACATCGCGTCTCGTTACAGTCAGTTGTCAAGAGGACCGCCAGGCGTACGCGCTCCTGCGTCACTATCCAGCGGCCAATTGGGAAGGAATTAGGATAGGGGTAGAGTTTAGGGCACTTCACAGGGGTTCGAATAGCCCTGTGAAGCAGTCAAACGCGTTTTGTCGCAACACATTTGACGTTGGATTGTCCGGGAATCGCACCCGGACCTCCTTGGCGGCGTTCAGGGGCCGAGGGGCTGACACCCACCCAACCCCCACCGAGAGGAGTGGCAGCAGCTGCCCAAGAGGACCGGCTTTTTAGAAGTTGGCGAGAACTAACTACAGTAGAACCCCGGTAATCGGAATTGTGGGAGTGGTCTGTTCGGATTATGGACCGTATGTATACAAATACATCTGTATGATCTGTGCGATGTGAGAAAATGGCAACGTAGCGATCGCATCATCAAGTAGATTCATACGGGAAAAGGTTTCCAATTTTGCTACTTCCTCTAAGTGAAAATTATTGCTACATAAACATGTGATATATACCGTAGTTACCAGTGCAAAAAAGGTTCATTTCGACAACTTGTGTTTCAATAATTAGTTGTTCAGTTCTACCTTAATTATAAACCTTTCTTTGCACTACAAAAACAGCATTGTTTTGTTTATTTTTCCTTTATCTCAAATTTTGTTCGAATTTTCCGAAATTTTGGATTTTCTCAATAATGAAGCTCTCGAACTAATCTTGTGATACATTTCATCACATCAACTCTTTAAACATAATGCATGCAAATATAAGAATAGTTTTTTCACCTTTTTCTCTGCCTCCAGAAGATCGTGTTGGTGCTGCAATCTGTCAGCTATCTCACGTTGGCGTTCAGGGCAACCTGCACTTCGAATCACTTCCTGTTCCAACCTGAAGGAGCAAAGACTTTAGTTAATGGAGAGTACAAAGAAAAACAACTTTTTCCTAGTACATCATCATATTTTTTGTATCAAAAAAATGCAATTTTTTAAAAAGACTCTTCTCTAGGCTCTTTGGATTGTAAACAGGAAACCTTTTCTTACTGATGTTGTTCTAGGGACTTTCATTGCACGAACTATGGGCACAATATTCCCTGACTGAAAAAAGTAGTGTCAACTCTTATCGTATTTTTCTTTCTCTTCTTCACTCCCTATTTATGTTACTTGACGTTAACAGTAAAGTAGAAAATTACATTCCAAATTACATATTAGGCAGCCTATATATATTTATTTATAATACAATTTTATTTAGTTAAAAATGGCTTGAAAATAATATGATTACCACTTGTTCTCAGTTATTTTGAATATGAGAGTAAAGTTTTGTTTTCGAACATTATTTTTTACCTACTCAGAGTTGAATCTCAAAGTTAAAATTATTACCTATCATTGTTTGGCTTCATATGGTTTACAGAAGTGCGATTTTCAAATTTTGATCTGGTCCTCAACGGAGATATTAAAGCTGAAAATTCGGAAAAATTCAAAATGCCATTTTTAAGAGTGCAAGTTTTAAGCTACATTCATACCACTACTACTGAACCTAAAATAACTACTAATTTTTATTGTTTAGTTAATTTATTTTACGTGCCTTTAGGAACAGCTAATGCCATTACTTTGTTATGCGTAAAAGCAAAGACAAAACTAATGTTCTGCGTCTACTCCTATGAAGAAGTACATTCAGACTTTCGAACTTGGTTTATTTATTTAACGTCACAAACAGTTAAAAAGTAAGTGATGGGAAGAAGAGCATTCACTGGTCATATTCTTGAGTTCTGGATCTGGGCCATAACTCATAGGAATTAAATTGAATTATGAATATCGGGAGCAATACAGAGAGAATATTAGACTATAAGAACGTATGCTATTTGCTTCTCTTTGAACAGCTTGGATTTTTGGAAAAACGGATCGGAACAGATTTTCCCCCTAGAGCCTTAGTTTTGAGAATATTCTCGTCGTCTTGCAATGATGGCAAGTGGTATTTTCTAGGAGAGCGCTGCAGGAGACTCAACAAGAGGCCGCACTCCAGGAGGCGAGTGCATGCTGTTGCGCACCTGTGCATTTCGGCGGCGGCCGCTTCGAGCCGCTGGCGGCAGTCGCCCTGCCGCGCCACCTCGCGCGCGCGCCCGCGCTCCAGCTCCCCGTCCAGGCGGCCCACGCGCGCGCGCAGCGCCGACAGCCGCGCCTCGTCCTGCAGCGAGCGGTCGCGCTGCGCCGCCCACTCGCCCTCCAGCAGCGCGCGCTCCATCTCCAGCTGCAACGCCGCGCCGCGCTTCATTGCACCGACACCAGCGCTTAATTGCGCTCACAAGCGCACTTAATTGTGGCAACGGCAGCACTTAATTGCGCCGACAGGAGTACTTAATTGCGCCCATAGCAGCACTTATTAAACAAAGGCGTGTTATTAAGCAAATTTTACTCTAATTGAGAAAAAAATCATTCACAAATGTGTACAGGTTTTCGAGAAAGTCCTGTATATAACTACAAATATACATACTTACCCCTCTCAACAATTCTTCCTCTTGTTGTTCAACTTCAGTAATTTTTCTCTTAATTGCAGATAATGTACCCAAAAGCTTAGTTCTCTCCTTCCTCAGCAAGTCTCCTTCATCTCTTGTCATCTGAAAACACAAACAGCACTTGAACTGCCTGTAATTTCCCATATTGATTTCGAGGATTATTTAAACTAATGAAGGTCAATTCTTCAAAACAAAAATGAAAAACAACTCCTACCATATCGAGATTTTAAAACGTTACAGTGATAGTGATACACAAATAAAACAAGATAAAAAGAAAAAAAAATAATTTTTAAACATTAATTAAATTTAAACGTATTTCAAAAAGGTATAAAACTTCCACTTATATTTAAATGACAAAGCTACTACATATCTCATTTCCTGAAAGACAATATAGCCATTAGATTAAAATTTACTCATAGCCATTTGGAAACTATTAAGATCAAATCAACTTATTCCACCCAATAGGCTCTACTTAACGACATCGTATGGCTAGTTGGTAATAATAGTGGCTCAAACATATTAAATTATTTTAAAAGTAGTTGATAACAGAATTGAGTGACATTTTCTTTTGGCTCTTTTTGTTTAACGACTCGATTGCTCCATCGCGAGATCTGAGAACAGAAGCGAAAAACGAGTGACGGGAAGAAGAGAATTCTGTTTACGTAGTTCCAATGACATCGGTTGTTTTTCATAATTAGAATGTCAATAGGAAAATACGCGTCAAAGAGGCTTATATCTCTGACCCCCGTGAATACGCTGATAAGTCAAGAATGAATACACTTTACAAGAGAGAAAAAAACATATTTCAACTGAAGTAAATTAGGGATTAATGATATTAAAACTAAGGTGATATTCAAACTAAACTGAGTGTAGGTTTGAAATCATTAATCCATGATTTACAGCATCAGCTGAAAGTTGTTTGGCTCTCCTGAAACATTTAAGCATTCATGACTCATCAGCTTATTCACGGGGCTCAAAGATATTTTAATCGCGAAGGCAGAGGCCGGAGCCTCGTCACCCAACTGACACGCGCAGCAGTGCGTAGAAACGACATGTTAAATGTGTTCAGCAAACGAGTGGCGTCGCGAAGAATGCTTTGGACAGACTCACGGAGGTTGGGCACGCGCCTTGAAGTTTGAGGTTATGAATATGACGCCGTTTCACTCACGCCAGCACGGGAGTCGATTCTGTCTCGTTCGCTACGATAATGGATTAAAACCTTTCCATTTATATCAAAAACGTAGAGTATTTTCTCTTTTCAAGACATGTCAAGCACGCACGCACCAACGTAGCTTCACTACGTTTTATTGAGCTCTACTTTTGCTAGTAGTGGTAGAAGTAGAGTCGAGGGTACGTTACTATTTTGCTAGCAATACAAAACAATCATATCTGCAGTTCGTTTACCGATGCAAATATGCTTTCTATAACTCTGGCGCAAAATGTCTATTTTTCCACATGTTGTTATCCTGGTGCTTTTGAAAAACTTTTATTCGTCGTTTAATTGTTGAGAGGAGAGTTTGTGGAGCTCACGAAAAGGTGGTAGGTGCGTCCTTATCCCCTAAACGTCAAGATGTAGTTTTTGTTTTAGACTAAACCAAACGCAACGCCGATGAGTGCGGGCTGACCTTCCAGCGCGTGGGCCGCTCCGGGCGCACGGGGCTGTCCTCCGAGTTGGGCGACGAGTCGTCCGCGCGCCGCGCCCTGTGCTCGCGGCCCCGCTCGCGCGCGCGCAGCTCGCCGTTGAGCCTGCCGGCCGCCAGGGGCGCCCCCAGCGCGTCGGGCGGCGCGTCGGGGCTGCCCGTGCCCAACGGCAGGATGAACTTGTCCTTTTCGCTCGCCTTGGCCCGCCCCTGCTCTCCCGCCCCGCCCGTCGGCTGCTGCTGCTGCTGCTGCAGCTGGAGCTGCAGCTGCTGGAAATGCTGCTGCTGCTGCTGTTCCTGGATCCTCTGCTGGTGGTGCATTTGCAGCTGTTGCTGAAGTCTGTGTTGCTCTTCTTGCATTCGCTGCTGTTGTTCTTTCAACCGCAGCTGCTGCTGTTGCTGCTGTTCTTGTATCCATTGTTGTTGCTGTAGCTTTTGTTCGTGAATCCACTGTTGTTGGTCTTGGAGGCGTTGAGCCTGCTCTTGTTGCTGTTGTAGTTGTTGTAAATGTTGCTGTTGTAATTGTTGCTGTTTTAATTGTTGCTGTTGTAGCTGTTGCTGTTGTAGCTGTTGCTGTTGTAGCTGTTGCTGTTGTAGCTGTTGCTGTTGAGCATGCTGCTGTTGAGCTTGCTGCTGTTGAGCTTGCTGCTGTTGAGCTTGCTGCTGTTGAGCTTGCTGCTGTTGTGCTAGTTGCTGTTGAGCTAGTTGCTGTTGAGCTTGTTGCTGATGCAATTGTTGCTGTTGAGCTTGTTGAGCGTGTTGTTGAGCTTGTTGCTGGTGAGACATGTGTTGTTCTTCATTTTTTCGCTCTTCCTGCGACTGTTTCTCAGTTTGTTGTTGTTGTTGTTGTTGTTGTTGATGTTGCTGCTGCAGCTGTCCCTGCTCTTGTAGAAGCTGCTGCTGTTGTTTAAGTTGCTCTTGCATTATTTGCTGCCTCACTTCCTGTTGAAGGAATTGCTGTTGTTGCAATTGTTGTAGGGTTCGCTCTTCAAGTGTCTGCACATCTTTCTGAGGGTACGTATCTTGTTGCGGAAACTGACTGTGCTGCTCGTATTGCTGATATTGCTTGTTTTGTTCGTTGTAATATTGCTGTCTTTGTTGTTGTTGCTGTTGTTGCTGATGCTGTTGCTGCTGCTGCTGTTGTTGCTGCTGCTGCTGCTGTTGTTGCTGTGGTTGTTGTTGGTCCTGCTTCTGCTGCTGCTTGTTTTGCGGCAAAGACCCCACAAAATCGTAGTCTGAAGCCAAGGCCATTCGGTTTTCGATGATTTCGCACGTGTCTCGGCTGCAACAGATATTTAAAAACAAATCTGAAAACTGCTGTGTACCCGTATCAAGAAAACAGTATTAAATGTTAAAAACATTAAGGTGAGAGATGGAGATGTTAGAAATCTACACACGCTTTTGCCCGACAGCATAACGACATTTGCACTGCGAATCGGCAGGATGCTAAGCTGAAACTCCTGATCGTCTTGGAGAGGCGCAATCACAAAATCCGCGCACAGGAGCGGAAAACGTCGCTCAACCGCATGCGGTTAATAGTTTACGAAGAGATTAACCGAAGGGTCCGGTTAATCTCTTCGTCTCATGAATTAATTTATCTATCCAATTAACAATGCGAAAAACTAATTCATTTATTTCTACAGTGAAAATGAAAGTATTTGTATCCATGCCTTCGCCTTCTATGACTTTTCCCCTTTATCATAACAACACTGAGAGTTGCAAAATACAATCACACTGCATTAGTACAGCATATGGATAAACTGGGCAAGCCTAAAAGAATGAATAAAACCAGAGGAGTTGTGTAGGAGAGGGTCGTAAGTTAAGTGGTGCGTCCGCGTGGCCGATTGTGAAGGCCGCCATTTAACCCAACGCTTTGCCAGCGGACGCGCCGCTCGGAAGCGCTGCCGAGTGGCTCCACGTGAAGGGGTGGTAGGTCGAGCGGCGCGTCCGCGTGGCCGAGTGTGAAGGGGCGTGGGGCGGGGGGCGTACCTGTGCGCGGGCGGCGCCTGGGGCACGATGGTGCGGATGCGTGTGCGCGGGCTCTGCGGCTGCTGCAGCTGGGGCCCCGCGCCCCCCACCGCCACGTTCTCGTAGGGCGAGCGCCCGCTCTGCTTCTGCGCCGCCGCCGCCCCCGGTCCCGCCGGAGGGCTCGCCACGGGGCTCGACGAGTACCTGCGCACGACCCGACCACACATGTCCACGCTCAAAGCCACAAGCGGTGGATGTGGAGAAACTGACTGGAACAAGCTACCCGCTGCACGACTAGCACCGTTTCCCTCTAGCGCGCGTTGCTACCGGAATCCTCTAGGGAATTGCGTGCGATGGCAATTCTTATGAGTCTTCCTAGTTACTTATTAGTAATTCCCTAAAATATATTTTCTTAACTTGTCTTTATATGTTCCATATGTACAAGTATGCCTTTGTCATTATAAGTATTGCTACCGAATGAAAGCTCTTTAGCAGGAAACAAATACTATTATATGTTGAATGATAGGCCTAGAATATACATCATATTAATTTCGCCTCCCTCCCCGCAATTTCATGTGAATCCTCGGTAAACAACATAAATAGCTATTTTTGCACCAAGCAAAATAGTAGCATTTTGGTAAGTATACAGAATAAATAAGCAATGCACATGACTGAATAAGGATGCCTGTGGTCCACTAGTTAGTAGAGAAGAGGCGCGCGCGCAGCTGACCCTGCGGAGGCGGCGAGGTCGAAGGTGAAGATCTCGGCCAGCTCGTCCTCCGAGGCGGACACGCCCCCTCCGGGCGATGCCAGGCGCTTGTCGCGCGGCAGCGACCCGTTCGTCTTGATCCTGCAACACACACGCGCCTGACTCGTCTCCGCGCGCTTTCTACGCGTGGTCTTCGCGTATTTATTTTTACACATCATATAACCCAGAAAAGCTTATAATAAGTACTAATAGTAGAAGCATGTTGAAATGTAATATTAAAATAATTTCGATTCAGTAAGTCAAACAAAATATACAATTTCTGATCAAGACAACACAACCTTCAAACCCATCTCAGAAGCCAGAGGGACTTGATTCAAAGTGCACATCAGACCAGCCTGCATCCGACCCTTTCCCTCCAGTACAACGTCACTAACCCGGTACCCCGAAATATTGTGCAGATCCCTGAAAATGTCACCATCCCCTTCACTCCCCCCTTCGCAAGAGAGGTGGGCCCGATAAGTATTTCATAGAGGAGAAATGATATTCCAGTCACGACTGTCACCCGCCCCATAAATCTTTTTGAAGTAAAATGGTGTTAAATTGAAATTTAAAAAATGGTTTAAAAATTAAGTTTATTCAAAATGGTAGCACGCCTTTGGATGCGATCCATTATACCAGATAGTTGGGGGAATATCAAATTTCGAGAAAATCGGCTGAAGGGTTTAGCCGCTGGCGTTGTTGACAGACAGACGTTTTACCGTCAATTTATTTTTAGGTATCAAGGACCCATAAACCATTCTGGCTACACCATGAGTTAGTTTTATTGTAAATTTACCATCACCATTTATACACTTTTTCGTTGCCGGGGCCCTGTAATAAGTGTTGTTCTGCCGAAAACTCCCTTTTTTCGCGCAACATCAACATTACATAACTTTCTATTTCATAAGCAGTACCGAAAAAGTAAAAGGAAGAAAACTATAAATATGTGTATAAAACATCGCTTCAAAACATGATGATTACTTAAGTGATAATACTTGGCTTGAAAACTCTGTGATTGTCAAGACCCTGTATTATAATGAAATCTAAATCGTAATGAGTAGGGGCGAATTTTGATGACCTGAAACAGTCAAAAATGGTCAATAAAATGTTATTAAATACGTTTAAAATGCTACCTTAAGACTTAGGCGCGGCTAAAAACAAAGAAAAAGTAAGTAAATTTGTTTATCAAAACCACTTGAGTTGAACAAATCAGGCTGGTGGGTATGTTACTGATGTATTCGAGACTTCATCTTGCAGCTTGAGAACTCAGCCTGCAACTTTTGGTTTGGACTGTTCTTTAAAAGAAAATCTCTGCCTTTATTTATCGCGAAATCGGCCGAAATGAAAATGGAACTGAACAGAAACAGTAGTTTACGTAGTATTCACTACGGCTGACATTACAATAAAAATCGAATGCGGGAAAAATCGAATAGGCTACACAGGAATTCTGTGGTCAACATTTGTTGCATCTCGTAAATATTGTTTGAAGTACCATTACAATAATATTAAAATAATCGATGAAATCAGCGAAAATGCATAAAAAATGACGTAAAAAGGTAAAAAAGACTTATCAGCCGAAATCGACGAAAAATGCAAACAAGGGTCACAAAATAAAACGAATTTCTAGTAACGAGCATCGTTGTGCAACGAGCTGCAACCTTCAAGTGCCAGGACGGAGCGATGGGCGAAGAACCGCGTGTCCCGCGCGCAGAGCGGCTGAGAGTTCATTTGGCGCGTGAGCGGGGGAGGCGTTCCGGGAAGACGCGCCCGCGACTCTCCCCGCACCCCGTCCCGGTGGACACGCGCGGTGGCTTCTTCGGAGCACCGACTTCTGCTCCTCTCGGCACCACTCGGGCATTTCGTTCGAAACGCTGGCCGCCGAGTAGCATGGACAGGCAGAAGTGTTGAGAAACATTTGAAAGTGGTACAAAGTGGCAATTCTCATCAGTAACTAACCAACAAATACTCGATAAAGGAATACAGAATGCAATATGCAAAAGAAATGCTTCAATAATCTGTTTCAATGTCTCGTAACGATGTAATTATTTTGGTATCTGAGCGCATTTAAAATTCCCGCTAATATTGTGATGCAAACTGGAACCTGAAGCTCATTGGCTGAAGTCGGAGACGATGCGCAAGACCCCCTGGACCCCACTAGGGAGACGACAGCGATGTTGATGTTCTCAAAACATCGATGTTTCTATAAAAATATCGATGTTTTAAACATCAATGTATTGAAGAGGATGTTTTTTACGTTTTCGATTTTTGTTTGTGTATGAAAAATTGCCATAACCACAATTGCTTAATAGCTGATAACCCCACTGTTTTGTGTTCGGATTCCGTTTGTTCCACCTTCATCGAGCGGACTATCACGCGCCCGAGATTATCCTCATGGGTTGCTATTTACTTCGTATAACGCACATGAAGAGGTGTTTTTATCATTGTTTTCCGATAAATTTTTATTACACATTAATACACACGGCCACCGACAAATTAAATTTTGCTAAGCAGCAATTGGAAGTTAGAGGTAATTGAACCAGCATTAAAAAATTAATGTTAGCAAACATCGTGGATCGCTGTTTTTTATCTTCAACATCGATGTTTGGCAACAAGGATATTTATTTGTAGATG
Source organism: Gryllus bimaculatus (assembly GCA_017312745.1). Lineage (NCBI taxonomy): Eukaryota > Metazoa > Arthropoda > Insecta > Orthoptera > Gryllidae > Gryllus > Gryllus bimaculatus. The sequence goes on along the minus strand of BOPP01000195.1, from coordinate 2,065,232 downwards.
TCGCATCAGCAATCCCTACGCGTTCTCTATTTCAACCCCCGCGCCTAAGACTGAAGGTAGCTACGGGGTATGATCTCCGGCCCCCGCGGGGGACGGCGAACGCCCTAACCGCTGCACCACGGCGGAGGACGCCGAACTACGAGTTTGTCACATTTGCATGTTCGTTTGTTTGTTTGTTTGTTTGTTTGTACAGGAAATTATACTCCGAACCCTGTGAAGGAAAGAAACCCGGAGTGCCATGCTGACGAGAAAAGAGGAGTTTCTTTCAACCAATCTGCATTTATTTCTTTGCATCATCGTATGCCATTTAATATACAAATGTGTATCAAGTATCTTATCGATGCGGGAAAGTGCCTTTATCGTCGTTGCAAGCCCTAAAACCAATAACATTCTCCACAACCGTCGTGTTTTCCATAACAGGTTTCGTCTTGGTCGAGGTTGATCTGCAGTTCTATCAGGTATTTTGTTGAATCATTATCTTCCGGTGAAAGTAATAAAGAGAAATTTGGAGCAAGTACTATAAGGGTAAACTGATAGATATAATCAAAAATTCACAATGACAAGGGGCACTTTTTGTGAGGCCAGCAGCATTTGCGATTAAGATATGGTGTTACTTGCATAATGCTTTTTTTTATATCATCGTAGAATTTTGAAATACATTTTTTGGAAAAGTTCTTGAAAGATGTACGGAAGGAAGAAAAGAAGAACGAAAAAAGAAAGGAAAATAAATAAATAAATAAAGAAAGAAAGAAAGAAAGAAAGAAAGAAAGAAAAGGATTGTTAGATTTACAAATATATTGGTGAGTTAATCGTTATATTTGTGCGAGAATACCCTTGCTTCCAAATTCGAATGACTCTCAGTCGTTTCGTGCTCTTGTCCTATGGCTTAACGGGTGGACAGTAAGCACGCCTTTTTAGTTTTAATGCAGCGTGAAAGGGGAGCTAACATTCACGACAAGTGTATCGCCGAGAGGTGAGATGTGAAAGGTTCTGTCTATGCGTTTTCCGGTCAGAGGTCACTACCACATTCCTCCTCCAGCGATCTCATCGCTCGGGCAAGGGCTCCGCGAGTGAGAAGCTGCGAACGCATCCCACGAGGATGAGGATGACTTCGCGCGCGGCCCGTGGCGCGATGTAGGATTGCGGCGGCATTCGCCTGGAAGCACGGAAGCGTCCAATCTCGACTTGACGAATCCTCACCCAGACAGAGGTCGGCTCCATCTCGACTTCACTACCTGATTACTTCGGGATTCCAGGCGCGTGAACTACGTACTATAGACCCGTACGTGAAATGCATGTTTCGTCGCAGGACATGCTGATGGGGTTTGCTAGGCTGTTTTAGTAAAATAATGCCTACTGCTTGCCTATTTTATTAAAACTATTAGGCCCGGCAATGCTTCGCTATTGCAATGGATTACACTTGACATGCTACTGGTCACGAGATGTAAATCATGTTTTTACTCTACGCTCTTCAAAAATTTCAATTGACGAAAGACTTTCTCGCAAGTGTGGTTCCGTCTCTCTCTCTCTCTCTCTCTCTCTCTCTCTCTCTCTCTCTCTCTCACACACACACACACACACACACACAATGTCTCTCTGTCACTCTCCCCGTCTGTCTCTGTTTCTCTGGCTCTTTGTTTCTCTCTCTGCGTCCCTGTCTTCTCTTTCTCTGAATACGCAGTGAAGAAGTCTTAATAATCGTACTTCAGTGTGCAACAGGTTACCTAGAGATGGCCGTTGTGTAAAGCGCCCTGGCCAGGAACGTCCATTGAGTCTACATAAAATCATCAGCAACGGACGTCTACGTGCACAGAGATATGCATATATTTATTAAGCCTATATTTTTCCTACAAGTGCAAGTAATAAGTTGACAAAGTTTTATCGCAATCGGATGAACGGTACAGAAGCGCATTAAGCACGAACCAACAAAGAAGCAAACAAACATTGTTGTTTATATTAGATTATACCTTATCGTTTGGCTACTTTAGTAAAAATAATTGCCTTATTGCTTGCGTATTTTCGGTAAACTAAATGCCAGAATTTTCAGGCTCCACTAATCTCGTTTGCCGCCGCGCTCTGCAAAACGTCCCATTCGAAAGCGAACAGCGATGTGTGGGGACGCAGGCCCCCTCCGTGTGTGCGCGAGGCCAGCGGGGCGGGGGCGGATGGCAGGTGAGAGGCAAACATCCTTATCTTATCGCTCGACCCAGGCACAGCCGCAGGGCGCCCAGCCCCGATGCAGATGCTTGGAAAACATCCATTTTAATAGAAATATCGATTCTTTAAACACCGACTCTTAAATAGAAATATCGTTGGTTTAAACATCAATTCATTAAAGGCGATGTTTTTTAAACATCGATATTTTGTGCCAAACCAAATTTCTATTTTGTAAAAGTTAAAAGACGAAGCACTAAGTAATGGTGCCCCAGCCAGTTGATGTGCTCGAACCAAGTGAAGACTGCTTGCTCTAACCTTTGTGGAGCGAGCCCTCTCGCGCGAGGCAGCCGCCGGCGCCCTCCGAGGTGCTTCGCCTTCCCTGCGTAGGGCCCCCCTCCCCTCCCCTCTCCCTTCGCATGCCCTTCGACGACAGCCCTGAGACGCTCTGGCCCCTTCAGACGGCCCTCACACTAGCAGCCCCAGTTTTCTTCAAAAATGTCTTATTACGCTTTTAAACTTGTTTTGCTAGTTAAATCTTAATCATAAATTTATTATAAACACAGCCACTGTCAAATTAAAGTTTGTCCCGAGAGAAGATTTAATGCTAGAGGATGGGCAACCAGTTTAAAACATCGATGGCTTTTGGTCGATCATTATTAACATCGATGTATAGCTGATTAGATGGCCGAGATTGTTACGGCAGTAGTGCCGTATCTATCTCGAACCAGAAGACCGCGGTTTGAGTCCCGCCTTGGGTGTACCGGCCTTTCATCCTCTACTATCATCGTCCTTACCTCCAGTGCTAACAACTTTGGGGGATATTTTATTTTATTTATTTACGTGAAAAACAGGTAAAGATGATGCCATCTCATTATTTGCTCAAGGATCAGGGAATCTGGATTCAGTTAAAATGCTGATCTCCCCCAGAAAGATGCTTGCACTTGCTAAAGCGGAATGTACGCGTGGTCCGAGTGGCCCCTGGCAGCATCGAAAGAGAAAGAGATATTGGTGTAGTTTAGCATTCCAACTTTGTATAGCGCGCCAGGAAAATCTTTCCGCAGTGGCACCTTGCTTGAGAAAAAGTGGCTTGCAAAACAAATTTGGTGAGATGCAGCTTGAATCCATACTCAACATATTATAGTAGATGCTGAAAGTAGTGTTTCCTTCACGTGTTTCCCAGTGATCTGGTTGCTACCAACATAAAAGGGATTTTTAATAGGAGGCCCTGACTCGGCTTAGTGCGGAGAGACTTTTTGGCGTACTGTACTTACACATCTTTTGGCAGACACTGAGTCAATAATCACCCAAGTCTGTTATTTGTGATATGGATCCAATGAAAAGGTTACGTTCATGTCAGTACATACCACTTAAAGAAATTATACATTATATGAAGGGGTGAAAATTAGATCGGTGTAAGTGACACTTTATACATTTTGAGAAATCTGTTAAATCCATATTACTGAATAAGTCGTGGTGCTTTGTTTCATCATTAACACTAGACATTTATATTGTTCATTAAAACCACGAAAATACATTCAAATTTTCGCTTTTTCAAGATTATTTTTGACTCCCAAAGAAAGAGCACTTTTGGCCCAAGTCTATTGAGAAATCCGAAAAAGCTTTCTCCCAGTTAACCAAACGGATCTTCACGTCTAACACCGTCCGTGGTTCCGTCTTCGCCCTTTGCACGAACGCAGGCGCCCCCTTTTCGGCCCCCCCTGCCCGGAGGCGACGCCGACGCATGTCCCCCAGCGACATTTCGCCCCTCGCGCGGACCGAGAGGGAGAAGTTGCCTGGCGGGGGGAGGGGGGTGCCTGGATATTGAGAGGAGCGGCGCGGCGCGAGATGCTGCGTGAACCAATAAACGCGCGCGGGCGACGGCGCCTCGATACGTTATCCGGCGGGCGATAACGCGATGAAGGGCGACGCCGCCCGCGCCGCCTGCGCGAGGGAGCAGCGCACCGTCAACGCGAGCACCAGGCGGCGGCGGCGGCCTCCCTCGGGATGCAGCCTATGGGGCCACCCAATTTAAGCGACCATCCCATATTAAGCAACCGTCCAGTTTAAGTGATCTCCCCTATTAAGCGACCTCTAATATTAAGCACCTTGTACCATCCATATAAACAATCCCAGCACATTAAGCTCAACACATTGAGTGGTCACTCGCATTGAGCGGCCACTCGCATTGTGCGGCCACTCGCATTGAGCGGCCACTCGCATTGTGCGGCCACTCGCATTGTGCGGCCACTCGCATTGTGCGGCCACTCGCATTGTGCGGCCACTCGCATTAAGCGGCCACTCGCATTAAGCGGCCACTCGCATTAAGCGGCCACTCGCGTTAAGCGGCCACATTGTCTCGCATTAAGAGTCGCATTGCGACGTTTTCACGGCCGCAAATTAGATTAATTTCTTCTAATAAGACGGGAAATATGAAAGTCATCTAACGTTTAATTGTACATTTCACAAACTGGAATTTAAAAAAACAACGTAAAGAACTCGAAACAAGGCTTACTACTATGGTTATGGCTTATTCATTTGACGCTGCAAGTAGCTCTTAGAAAGGTGCGTGTTGAGTCATTGTTATGTATTTGAATGTTTTGTTTGTTACTTGACTACACCGCGCAGGTGCAGTACCTGTTCTGCTGCAGCGTGGGCGTGTTGGGCGGGCGCGGGCTGGGCGTCTGCTGCTGCTGCAGGGCGCGCTCGCTCTGCGCCTGGCGCTCGTACTCCGCGCACAGCGCCAGGATCTCCTCGAGGCGCGCGCGCTCCTGCCGCTCCGCCTCCTGCTCGCGCAGCCGCGCCGCCTGCGCCTGCGCACGCCCAGCAAAACGCTCAACACAAACTTCTCATTACTCCTACAAGTCCACTACAATGGCCGACATCGCATCGCTCATGTACGAGCATGGCCAAGCGCTCACCTGCCGCCTGCGAGACTCGGCCTCCTCGCCGCGCGCCTGCAGGTCCTCGACGGAGCAGGCGGAGGCGAGCGAGGGCGCGGGGCTGGCCCGGCCGGGCGGGTCGGCGACGGCTTCCCGCCGCGAAAAGCGAGGCCGGTGCGCGCGCCCCGGCGGCGCCCGCGCCCAACCACGGCGAAGGGTCAGCCACTGCGGGCGCGGACGGTGGATGGGTTAAGGCGGGGCTCGGGTGGCCAAGGGGGGCGCCAGCGGCAGCGCTCCGACGCTGCGCCCTAACACCACACACACCGACGTGTTAGTCACGTAGGGTGGAGAGCAGCTTCCAACTCGGGGGGGGGGTAGCGGATTTCTCCCTAACCAGGAATCTCCCAACAGCGCGGTAGTGCAGTTCATGCTAGTATAATTGGGCGCAAGTAACGGGTGAATGTGGTGTTTTGTTGTTTTTTTTGTTATATTCAATCTCGGATTATCTCCCTTTTGATTTCAAAAGTTTTTAGTACTTGAAATCTCCATGGGATGAGTTGGACCAAGCAATCTATCAAGTGTTGAGGAACCTGTCAACGTCAGGTCATTTGATGCCCTGAGCCACCTCAGCCGCGCGCTGCTGAGTGGATTGAGAGGCCGCCATAACCTGCCACCGCTGCGGAGCGCGTGAGGGCACTCACCGGGCGTGGCGCTGAGGCAGCGCGGGGCCGCCAGCGGGGGCGTGTGCGGGGGCGTGTGCGGGGGCGGGGCGCCGCCCGCGAGGCCGCTGGTGGGAGTGGCGCTGCGCGCGCGGAGGACGGCGGCCGCGGGCAGGCTGCACGTGCCCAACGCCGCGCTCGGCGGGAACACCTGCGCACGCGCACGCGCACGCGCACGCGGACTCAGCGCAAGCAGTAATGCCTCTGGCGCGAACGCAGGACTTTCCTACTTCGGAGAACAACAGAAAACCGAATAAACTTATTGTTTTATAGTTTGAAAGGGTAACTTATACACGAAAACCTGATAAAAGGTGAAAACAAAAAATATGTAATTAGGCTCGAAGGGCGTCATAAGGGTTCTGATGATGGTCTGAAGGCCCTCGGGGATTGATCTCGCCGCCCCATCGTTACAATCAGTTAACGCCCGTGGTATACATATGATTTTATTTTTCACCTAATTTTATTTAATTATTGACTAATTATCTAAATGTCAACGCGATAAGGTTCGCCTTTTCATATTTCCCTCCCATAACAGAACATTTGTATAATTCAATTGTTTTTACATTTCCCCGTAACCACGATCCAGGTAAGTTATGCGATGCATATCGAGCTCTGTATCGAAGATAATAAGACGCAATATCGTATCAGTAAAGTAGTAATTTTGTGATATAAGGAACTAAAATAAAATGTTTATTTTTTACTGATGCGTTGAAGCTCGTTATTTCCTTCGATACTGAGCTCGATATACCCGGCATAACTTACCTGGGTCGAGAAGATCGTGGTGACGAGGGAAATATGAAAACATATGAGTGCTGCTACATGTTATCTTTTGAAGGGCATTCATGAGAAGGAAATACGAAAAGAAGCTAGGTAGAGTTAATATCTAGTTAATTAGTACATTAATAAATTAGAAAATTAGATATAAAAAATACAATTATGTATGTTTCATTAACTGGTTTTAATGATCTCGGGCCAATGCCCTCGGGCATTTTGTCGCTGGTGAATCATCAGAACCCTTATGAATAAATAACTATTTTACTGTCGAGTGTTACGACAATGCCATAATCCACTTCCTTTGGTACAAGTAAGGTAAAACATGACTTCAGAAAGTGGTTCGGATGGACATTTGACGCATTGCGTTTCGCTCAAGGCGTGTTAAAAAATAATATGCGCAACACGGGCGCGAGGTTATTCCCGCACTCGTCTCTGTCTCCTCGCTTCGCTCCGAAGACTAACTCGACTAGTGCGTGAATCACCTGTTTCGGTCCCATGTTACGTAAGTGACTATATTTTTATTCATGTGGGCATTGAATTTATGTATTTACTATTATCAGTGAAGTGCTGTAGAACAATAACGCATTAGAACAATAAAGGCCTGGAATAATGGGCCTGCGACAGCGAACATTTTCCGCATGGGGCTGCACACCTTGGGCGAGAGGTGGCGCTGCGACGCGAGGCGCGGGGCGGCGCGCGCGTGGCTCGGGGAGGGGCCGGGCCCCGAGCTGTCGTCGCCGCCGCCGCTGCCGCTGCCGCTCCCGCTGCTGCTGGCGTCGCCCCACGAGTCGCGCGGCGAACAGCGGCGCGGGGCGGGGGGCGGCTTCCGGCCCCCCGCCCCCGCCCCCTCGCCCACGCCCACGCCCTCCGGTGCCCCTGCAAACACACACACACAATTATGCTTACACCAGGCGTTCACACCAACGGATTATTCCAATTCGTACTCACGCTACGAATCTAATTAATTTATCAGTGTTAAGTGCTAGGGATATCAGTCCAGTAAGTGTAGTGTATGTTTCGTTGTGGGAGGTCCCGCGCCGACCCACACGTCGGCTAGCGGGTAGTTTTCCCAACCAAGTATCTCGCACCGCGGTCCCAGCCGGAACAAGCTGTACGCACCCGGCTGCGGGGTAGCGGAGTGCATGTATGTAAGGGGGCGAGGATCTGACAAGGAAGAGGAAGGAAAGATCATCGAGCACAGCAGCCGCCTGCCAGGATTCTTCTCCAGTCAGCGGATGAACTCCACCAATCTAACTAGGGTCGAATAGCTTGCCGTCGAACGGATTCGAACCACGCCGCCTTCCAGCGAGAGGCTCTCATTTTACAACCAACGCATTTTGCCACCAAGTGGTCCCAAAGGAATATGTAAGTGTGCGATTCATGTACGAATAAAAAGCCTTCAATAATCAAACATCCGTTAGAAACACCCAAAGTATGTCGTTATATTCGATCAGAGAATATCAATTTTGAAGAAAATCAGCTGAACAGTTTAGGCGGTACCGATGACCACAGACGGACAGACAGACAAACAAACTGAGTGACGAATGTTTAACCGTCAATGTTTCGGTATCAAGAACCAACAAAACTAGGAGTTTGGTTACACCACGTGTTAGAGGACTTTTTAAAAATTATCTATCTTTTCGTTACCAGAACCATGCAATAAGGTTTTTTTCTGACGAACGAGTTTCCTGGCGAACGATAACACAACTTACTGTCCTTACGAAAAATTCGTGAGGTGAAAAAGTAGAAATTGCGCTCGTTTTCAGTTCCATGAGACGACCCGCGAAAATAGACAGTAAAGGCCTTCCCGAATCACTAGGAAACAAGACACAAGATTAAGAACAAAAAGAAGCCGAAGAAGTACAAAAAAAAAATAAAAAATTTGGGGGCAGCCTTTTAGACGCGCACTAGTAAACAAGATTCTAAAAGGTTTGCCACTAGTGCTAAAAGATGACGAGGTTCAAATTACAAGTAAAATTGTAAATGGAATAAAGAAAACCAAAATATTAGGCTGATCGGCTTAGTTATCACTTCCCTTCATGCAATATATTAGGACATGATTAAGTGATTTGTAGATGATTTGTGATGTGAATTAAAATAAAATGCAAGTCAGTAAGGCTGTCTAAACCCAGTGTTCGACACACGCACTTAGTGTTGCTCAAAAGCACTGCGCCACTTGGCCTATCGCGCATTGCTAAGTGCTAATCGCAAAGTGAAATACCACTCAAATATATCATAAATAACGATAACTATTGCATGGTTCTCATTGAACTGACCACAGTCCCTTAGGCCTCATTCACAATGCAAACTTCAACGTAAACATAATGTAGCTGCAAAACTTAGAAAAAAGTTATTAAGCGAGACCAGTCACTATGCCTTGACGTAACCGTAAACGCTAATGCGTAAACTTAAGGGTTCACAAGCAGGAAGCTTTTACCTAACGTTTACGTCGGAATTCTACCAAAGATCAATCAGAGAACAGCATGAAAGAAACAAACATGAATTGTGTTCAGGTAGTTTGTGGTCACGTTATTTCATTACGTAGTGGATTCAAAGTGAAAATTTGCGCAAATTTTTGTGACTTTAATTTGACGTGGTGAATAAAATAATTACGTTCGACGAATTACTTGTGAATTTGGAACAATCCTTGTTTATAAAAAATAAAGGAGATAGGAGCACTACAACTGCTCACATTTAAATATTAAAACAAATCAATATGAAAACAGAGTGAGAGAGAGGGAGAAAGAGAGAGATTAAGAGAGCGAGAGAGAAATAATGAAAGAGAGCGAGAGAGACGAGAGACGGGAATTGGTAGACCGAGGGAGTGATCAACTCCCGAAATTCTAACCCGCCTCCCGCCCCGAGCGGAAGTCGCCCCAGCGAGGGGGCAGGAGCCCCCTGATTCGCCACGTCGTTACGCCGCCGCCTTAATGAGCCCCTCCCACAGGTCGGTGCGTGATTCAGTTGGGCTGATTCGATTCATTTGGCTAAGTTGATTCGCGGGAGCCGGCGCCGAGCGGCGTCGGGCGGAGATGGCGCCTTCGGCTCGGGGGCACAAAATGAGCTCTCTGCGCCCACGCAGTTGGCGCCGGAACGCCGCAAGCGCACTCCACGCTTTCATTTAGTGACTCCGGGCGCGTCAACCTCAGATCAACTAAGCAGCAAACCGACTGCAACCTAAGATCTCAACCTTAGGTATCTCCCGCCAGAGGGCACCGCCGCAGACTGTACCCGACTGGTCCCCTGGCATGTGCGGTAGGGTGTGTGTGTTCTAAGGGGCGAGGAGAGGTAGGTACTGCTCCGGCATACTCCGGGTGTTGATGGGAGAAACCACCGCAAACAACCAATCAGAGCAGCCGGGCGCCAAAATTCTCCTAACGCCAGCGGCTGAACAAGACCTAGCTCTGTAGGTGAGGTAGAAAATGCTGCCGCCGCAGACACCCTGGGCCCTCCCGGCCGGAGGGGGAGGCGGGGAGAGAGGGAGGGGGGGCGCACCTGGCAGCGGCTGCGGCGCGGCGGCGGCGGAGGGCAGGATGCTGCGCATGAGGCGCGCCTCGGCCGGGTGGTTGAAGCGCAGGAAGGTGCTCGGCCCTACGCCCAGCGTGCACCCTGCAACACACACGCATCATCGCAGCTGCGAACCAACACACCTCTCCCCCAATCCAACCTCGCTCACCTATCCGTAAAGTTAGCATACCCACTTACCACAATTTTGAAAAACTGTATCCCAGAATTTTGTTATAATTAATGACTAATTTATACCCAAATTCAAAAATTTTCAAAACGCATGATGCATAAAAACTAAATGTACCAGACGTTTGCCCGAAATACTTTATTATACCCAAATTCAAATTTTTTTTAAAAATTGTGATAAGTGGATATGCTAACTTTACGGACATCTCGCTCACTATAGCACATTTAACTCGAACTCCCGTTACTAAAAATTCCTGTAAGTCGAAACCCCCTCTAAGTCGAAACCCCCCTCTAAGTCGAAACCCCCCTCTAAGTCGAAACCCCCCTCTAAGTCGAAACCCCCCTCTAAGTCGAAACCCCCTCTAATTCGAACCCCTCTAATTCGAACTCCTCTAATTCGAGCTCCTCTAATTCGAACTCCTCTAATTCGAACTCCTTTAAAATTCGAACCCCCTTAAAATTCGAACCCCCTTAAAATTCGAACCCCCTTAAAATTCGAACCCCCTTATAATTCGAACCCCCTTATAATTCGAACTCCTATAATACGAACTCCTATAATTCGAACTCCTATATAATTCGAACCCCCTTATAATGCGAACTCCGATAACTCGAATCGCTATAATTCGAACTCCCGTGACTCGAAGTCCTATAATTCGAACCCGCATAATTCGAACCCGCATAATTCGAACCCGCATAATTCGAACCCGCATAACTCGAACTCCCATGACTCGAACTCTCATAACTCGAACTCTCATAACTCGAACTCTCATAACTCGAACTCTCATAACTCGAACTCCCATAACTTAAACTGACATAGCTCGAACCTAGCGAACTCTTGATAAGTCATACATTGTTATGAAAGCCTGTGCCTTCAGACCTTAGTAACTGCAATATCTGCATAACCTATGGAACTTCGGAAAGCAGGGAACAGGCTAGCTCACCCTGCGCCAGGCGCGTGGGGCGCGTGGCGGGGAGGCCGTCGACGGAGGTGGCGCCGGCAAGCGGCAGCAGCGTCACCACGCCCGCCGCCGACGTCTCGATGGCGCAGTGCTCGGCCGCCACGCCCGCGCCGCTCACCCGCACCTCGCACGCCGCTCCGCTGCCCACCAGCACGCGCCCTGCAACGAACGCGCCGGGCACACCCGAATGAAACACGCGCATTTCTTCGCGGCGAAAACGAGTGTGAGCTAAATGTTAGCACGCACATAAGTTAAATGAGAATTGTAGCTCGACGGAAAAACTCAGATGATTTATTGAAAATTAATTGCCACAATTTGAAATTAATAGCCACGTATCGCCTTGGCAAAACGGGCGTGAACTGGGCACACGCGTACTTTAAATAGCTAACACACGCGTACTTTAAATCCCGTAGTTTAGTAAGCTTGTAAGCTCATGTAACTGAGAGATTTTTATTGCTAACTAATTCCCACAATGTATTCGTCTGGTATTGATCGGAGAAACCACGAAAACAACCGATCAGAGCATCCGGTCTCTAGAATTTGCCTCCAGACAGCGGTTGAATTCGACCTGGCTGTGTATCTAGTGGCGAAAATTCTGCCGTCGTTGGGAATGGAACTGTAGGACCTTCCGGGCAGAGGCGCTGCAGCGACATCGGGCGATGCCTTCAACCACGTCACATGTTGCAGTATTTCTCCAAAACACAACACGACAGTTGAGACAGTTCAAAACCTGTGTCGTAAAATGTCCCGCCTGGAGAGGTTGCAGTGCCCAAGGTCTCCTCCTAGCATTCTGCGTCAGAGTGTCGTGCCGCCCCCGGAGCTGACGAATTTCGGCGCATTCCTTAGGCGCCGCTTCGCTTCGAATACTTTGATTGATTTAGTAACTGTAACGATTGAAGGGAAGGAGATGGCTGCTAAAGCACCTTTTTATTATTAATTAAAGAGAGAGGAGGATGGGACATATCAGGTGAGGAGATGTACGGGAGTCGAGCTTCAGAGCTCCAGCCTCTTAGCCCATCGCTCCGTGGACAGGTGACCCGGCGGGGGCGGCCGCAACAGCGGCGGCGGGCCTCTGGAACGCGACATCATCCGATGGGATCTTGCTGCATCGCGTGTGCCTCCATCTGAGCTTCGCTTCTCCTCCGGCTCCGCCGGGCAGCGCGTGTTCGCGTCGTTGCACGCTGCTCGCCTTGGGAGTCGTTTGCGCGGTACGGTGTTGTAATGGCGGCTCGCCTCATCAGTGTGAAGAGTGTAATAGAGAGCGGACAGAACTTCTTGCTCTGCAATTCAATACGACGCTCGGTAGAATGTAAGACAAGAGGAGGAATGAGTGGCCTAAGTCGTAGAGGATTGATGACATCACAGAGCAAACCGAGAGGTTGTAAGGTTCACCAATGCACAGGAGATCTTGTATGTAAATATGTATCTTCGATTCATTTACTTATTTGTCCAATCCTGGTCCAGCAGTAGCGACACGTGTGCTAGCCCTTATGCCACATATCCCTCCGCACTCTATTGATGTGGCATTACATCAGTGATGTCAGGTCAAAGGCATCAGCGGGAGTCCGTGGCACATCCGTATTTTTAAACCACGAACCAACAAAAGTTTTTTCTGTACTCATAATAAACATAGAAATGAATAATGAACACAATAATGAAGTTTCTTTTGAACAATTTTCCAAGAAACGTGATATAATCGTAATGTACAAACAAACTAAAGGACCAATAGAAACATCGGACATATGGCACGACATTAACTGATTCTTTGCGTCTGAAAATAATTTCTTCTCCCAAGGTTAGGTAAAATTACTCATTTGAAATCAATTACTCAATTAACTATTTTCTTGACACCAAAGATATCTCACTAGACTCGTCTCGAAAATGCTCAAGGAAAGTACCGCACTTTGTGTGAATAACGTAATGTAATACTTTTGTCTTTGAAAGAAGTATCTTTGAGGTGAACATAAAAGAAACTTGCTTATATTTATATTTATTTATATTTCGTTGTAGGAATTGCCTTAGATTACTTCATTTTGTGTACTCTAAGTACCTACGTTTGGAGTGTTATTCCGTAATCTATGTAAATATGGATTTCACAAATATCGTAATCGGGCATAAAATGATCCCTAAATCTTATTTCTCAAAATATTTTCTGCTCACTTTATTTACAAACAATAAAGCGTAATCAGAATGGCAATTAAGGAAATATTTTCCTTAGATGTTAAAGCTGAAAAAATATATAAGTAAATTTTACTCTTGGTTAGTATTTACTGATATAGAATATGGTTAGCATTGTAAGTTAAATGTATTATAAAAACCTTATTTTCGTTAACCAGTAACTGTGACTTGTAGATCGAAATGTATTGAACTGACAAAAATATTTGCGTTCATTAGCTCCACTACCCTTTCTGGGAGAGGCTCCCTTACTAATATGAAATAAACATTAAATAAGAACAACATTTAGATGAGGAGAAGTTTATATTCTGTGTGCTACTTACCTACTTTAGTGTTATGAAAAGCTAAATTAAAAGACTTCTGTCGAAAGTAAAGCGTAAACTGAATTGTGAGATCAAAATACTGCTTATTACACATTTTATTTTATCTATTTGGACAATAAGGGAATGCAGAATATGCATTGTCTCTGTAAAAATATTTCAATGAAATGACATGTGCTTTTCAAATTTGAGGTAATTTCTATACTAGAAAATTATGAATTCATTTTTAACATAAAGCATTAATATGAAACAACTTATAAGATTAGTGCAATGTTCATTTCAATCAAAAACAAAAACAAAAATCTGCTCTGGAAAAAATATTTTCTAACACGTCCACAAATCTCCTTAAGACACCTGTATCAACTTAAACAGAATTAATGATGACGGAGAGTAATTTGTTGCTAAATAAATTGTGGGAGATTTCCATACACGACTACTACAATTAAGTGTACTCGCACGTGAAGCTGTAACAACATATATAAAAAATCCACTGAGAATAAAAGAAAGGAAATTTCGTGCAGATCCATTTATTTATCGCACACATTCTTTTTCATTTTAGTTATTTTTTTACAAATCGACAGTAAAAATGTATAAAAATATAAAAAATATAAAATGGAAAGGACTTTAGAATGGAATATCAGACTTATGACTTGCCGGGAATAACACAAATGAGAAAAAATTAATTTGTTTTTCTTCTTCTTCTTTTAGTATTCTTCTGCTCCTTCACCCTCCCCTTCCACGGAGTCCATGCCAACTTCCTCGTAGTCCTTCCGGGCCTCGGAGAACTCTCCTTCCTCCATGCCCTCTCCCACATACCAATGTACGAAAGCACGCTTGGCATACATCAAATCGAATTTATGATCCAATCGTGCCCACGCCTCTGCAATTGCGGTTGTGTTCGCCAACATGCAGACGGCTCGCTGAACTTTGGCCAGATCACCACCAGGGACAACTGTAGGTGGCTGGTAGTTGATTCCTACCTTGAAACCAGTAGGGCACCAGTCCACGAACTGGATGGTGCGCTTCGTCTTGATGGTAGCAATGGACGCATTTACATCCTTCGGGACTACATCACCACGGTACAGCATACAACACGCCATGTACTTGCCATGACGAGGATCACATTTCACCATCTGGTTGGCAGGCTCAAAGCAGGCGTTGGTGATCTCAGCTACTGAGAGTTGTTCGTGGTACGCTTTCTCAGCAGAAATAACGGGTGCGTATGTGGCCAACGGGAAGTGAATACGAGGGTACGGCACCAAGTTGGTCTGAAATTCCGTCAGGTCTACGTTAAGAGCGCCGTCAAAACGAAGGGAAGCAGTGATAGAAGACACGATCTGGGCAATCAGTCGATTCAGGTTGGTGTAGGTGGGGCGTTCGATGTCCAAATTGCGGCGGCAAATGTCATAAATAGCTTCGTTGTCTACCATGAAGGCGCAGTCTGAGTGCTCTAAGGTTGTGTGTGTGCATAATACGGCATTGTAAGGCTCAACAACAGCAGTGGAGATCTGAGGCGCTGGATATATGGCAAATTCGAGCTTACTCTTCTTACCGTAGTCCACAGACAGCCGTTCCATGAGCAGTGACGCGAAACCAGAACCAGTGCCACCACCAAAAGAATGGAAGATGAGGAAGCCTTGAAGTCCGGTGCATTGGTCAGCAAGCTTGCGGATGCGGTCCAGAACTAAGTCCACAATTTCCTTACCTATAGTGTAGTGGCCACGTGCGTAGTTATTTGCTGCATCTTCCTTTCCAGTGATTAGTTGCTCGGGATGGAATAATTGCCGGTATGTGCCTGTCCGAACTTCATCCACAACTGTTGGTTCCAAGTCTATAAAAACTGCCCGAGGAACATGTTTTCCAGCTCCCGTTTCACTGAAGAATGTGTTGAACGAGTCGTCGCCGCCACCCAAACATTTGTCTGATGGCATTTGCCCATCTGGTTGAATGCCGTGTTCCAGGCAATACAATTCCCAACATGCATTGCCAATTTGACAGCCGCCTTGACCAACGTGGATAGAAATGCACTCACGCATTTTGTTGAAGTTAGACTACAGCCGCGGACGAACAGGAAAAAAACTAACAACCTAACGCCCCGAAACACACCGTCAGGATGTTATCCCGAGTGATCAGTTAATTTTGAGAATGCCTCACGACCGACATACGACATGAAGAGGTGCTACGAATAAAAAATATAAAAATTGGATCCTGCACGCGGCTGTCGAAGCGAGATGGCCATGAGAAATAGTATACGTTTCCAGGGTATCAGAACAACACGAATCGAAAAAGCGAGAATGTCTCCATTGTTATGTGATTTCATATTTGTGTTGCCTAAGAACGCATTTGAGTAATTCGAACGTGGATTTATTTACTCCTCATGTTCATTATTCTAATTTCTGTAATAATTATAATTTCTACCGCACAAATAATATATGCAATTGTAAGTATTTAAGCCTCGTTTCTGATACCTTCGCAATAAGGCTTTCTGTTGATCTTGATCTTGCATTTTAAATATAATGTAATATAACTTTTTATTGACCTACCCTCACGATTCTCTACATTATATTAATACCTTCGCAATATAGTATCTGCAAATATCCAGGTAAGTACCAACTACTTTTTTTAATTCCACAGTTTTAAGATAAAGCATAGAACAATATGATAATTAATAAAACCTAAAGGAAATATGTGCAGTAAGACAAAATAAAGAGTCCACTTGCGAATATTTGCGCAGATTCTATCAAACGAAGCAATACTTCTATGTGACAGAATGATATTACGATAAATTGTCATTATCGTGAAAATTGAGTGTGGCTCAAATATTCAAAAGTACACAAAATAAAAACGAGAATGATAATATATCACGAATTAATATATGTAGTTTTACATTTTGCATACTACATATTTGCTAAACTTAATTAGCGTAACTTCAAGAATATAAGCAAGGCCACCTACAAACGAAAATAAAACGGTTTTAATAATTAAATAATTAAACATTTCGAGATGTTAACTACATAAAGCAGTAAAACGTTTAATAAAGTATTATTTTCTTATTGTGGCAGGAATATCTTGAAGACGAAATATATTCTAAGGTATTATAGTCGTGTACAGTAATACATTAATTAATGTCCGAGCTAGTGGAGGCAGTAAAATGTCTGAGCCACGTATTTCGTATCGGAGAAATATTTAAAATCGTATTTTTTAAGTATTTTATTAAGTTTAACAACTACTACTTTGCCCATTTTTTAAGACAATAATCACAACGAGATAGATGAAAAAACTTAAAACACACAAAAAGCAAACGAAAATTGCGATCAGATATCAATTTACATTAATTCCGAAAACTAGAAGTTTTGGTGTATCTTACACAAAATTTTGAAGTATAATAATGAGAACTACAGCTACACTGCAAACGACTACTAATGTTTTCATAGTACTTTCGTGCTGTAATCGACAAAATGAGGCACAATTCACAAAAATGGTAAAAAATTAAGAAATAAATGAAACTATGTTCAATACCGTTCTGTAACAAAATCATTCGGTCTATATTGCTATTTTACACGGCATCGAAATGTGGTAATGTCAGATTGTGTGTTTCATGAACGATTACTGTGCTTCCGAGCAATCTAAATAGGATGAATATTCAAGATGTTGACTAGAGGAACAAAATTCTAAGACTTTATACTGCCTGAGTTTTACTCCGTTAGCCTTTATATTACTTGTTCTTGTCGTTAGAAAAAAAAAACACGTCAGAACAATTTTCTGTCCACAGTTATGTCGGTCGATAGAAACCCGGTGTTTTGATGAAGTTAAAAAAGTTGACGAAACCGCATGTACTAGTGTTGCAAGTCCGCGACTGAATCTCTGGTTATCAAAGGTTCGAAACCCCACGGAGGATTTTGGACAGGGCAGCGAAATACGTGGCGCATCCAGAAAGCAGATTTCCCAATTTTTTTTGCTTTGAAAGTACATGCATTTAGGCGTCAAAATTGTGCGTGCATAACTGCTCTACGACGTTTCAATCGCGTGCCGACCGGATAGGTCCCGCCGAGTGCTAGTAGCGCGGCAGCAGTGGCCCGAAATGGTTCCTTAATGCACAACACATCTCGTCGATAGAAATTCATCGCCAGCTTTCTCGCCAGCATTCGCCAGCACGGTTACTGCACGTGTTAACAGGCTCTTACTGGCATGGTTACTGTGCTGCTCCATGACAATGCTCGTACACGGCAAACAGCAACCGCTCAGCAGAAGTTTGGCTGAGACCTGTTTGATCATTCCCCGTAGAGTCATGAGCTCTTACACAGCGATTTTATCTTTTCTTGCACCTGACGAAATTCCTGTAATCCCGTCAGCGTTTTCGCAACGTCGAAGAGCTAAAGACGACTGGTTCACGCTGGCTGTAGTAGCAGGCAGCACACTTCAAGACAGGCATACAAAAGTTGATAGCACGATATAACAAGTGTCTCAATTCGTGTGGTGACTGTCGAAAAATAGTTCAAACATTGCGGTATCTGTTTCCAATGAAGGTTTTCACAAAGTGGGAAAGGTACTCTCTGGGTGCGCTGGTTGAAGGTTCCCGAGCAGGCTGCTCCAAATCGGAAAGTGCTGGGGCTCCCTCCCACCTCATCCGGCGGACGCAGGTGCCTTAAGGGGAGAGGCAATGGACGCCTCGGCCTTCAACTGACGTCGCTGCAGCGCCTCTGTCGACGGGGCCTGCGTTTCCACTCACGACGGACGCAGGGTTTTCCACTCTAGCTTGCCAGCTGCCCTGATTGGTCGTTTTCTCCGATCAACTCCAGTCCAGGTTAAGAGGGGACACTCCCTCTTTATAAACCAGTGGGCATTCCACGTTAACGCATTTCGCCCTGAGGCAGGGCGCAGTACGGCAAACGTTGTGCTTAGGTCGCGGCGTCTCGCGGTCAGCGAAAGCCTACGCAGTCACCACCAAAAATCAAAATATTCCTTCCAAACTTGCAGAGCTCGAGAAGCTCTTTCAGATGCATGGAGGAATACAGATTTTGGAGCAAATCGTCTCAACGATTTAGACACTAGCGTTGACCACAGAGAGGCGAACAGATAGACAAACATTTTGCCGTCAATCGAGGTTTCGGTATCAAGGACTCATATACTGTGAGCACGAGTTACAAGAAATAATTTATTACATATAAGAGCAAGATATACCTTTTTTCGATACCAGGGCTTCACAATACGATTTTCTTGTCGCCAAATCTTATTTCCGTCGCAGTATTACAATGCTCTTCCTGTACGAGAAAGTAACATGTTAAATGGGCGGTAACGGCTGGTTTTACAAACTTGCACTACATAATACAGACATGCAGTAGAAACTGAAGTACTCAGATTGAAAATAGTTGCAAACTGAATTTACTTTAGGTATATGTTTCAAACGATCTACGATTTCATTATAACAGTAACATGAATATGGAATGAATTACATTCAATATTTGTTAATTAAAACACGTAATTTTTAATTTAAATTTTAATTAACTGCTGTTAGCTGAAAGTGCAATCAATTTCAATTTAATTGCAATTCTGGCGAAAGAGGCAAGGACGTGAAACTCTTAGCGATTACATAGGAAAGTGACGCTTTCTGACAACCGAAACACATTTTTCTCACCAGCTGCCAAATTCCGACTGAATTGTTGACGAGAGGAAAAATTAATATGAATGTCCATTTTCAGCCGCAGGGACGCAAAGGTGAAAGGGATATGTAAGATTTGCGCATCGTATGCGACGTCAGATAGTGAGCTTCACGCACCGGTTTTCGTCTCAATATTAGAGAAATTTTGAAATGTAACCAGATACCAAAATTATCACATCGTTACAAGGTATTGAAACATATTTATGAAGCACATATTTTAAATATTGCATGTTGTACACCTTCACCGTGTTATTTTTGGTCGGTTTCCGTTGAAAATTGTCTCTTTGTACCGCTTTCAAAATGTTTCTCAATACCTCTCGCTCTCCTTGCAACACGGCGAGCAGCGTCTGATCTGGCTTTTCAAGCGAGTGCCGTGCTGCGGTCACGTGGTTCGTGACGCAGACTGGTGCTGCGCAGTAGGAGCAAACATCGGTGCGCCGGAGGAACTAAGCGACTAGTTTCCACCGCGGGGACGCCTGACATTTTCCGTATTCGATAAACAGAAAACTTTGAACCATTACCTGTAATGCCTAGTAACGAAGTAACGGTGTTCTTTAAATAAGTACGAGATATATTGTATCGCAAATGCAATAACAAGTGTAGTAGTAACAAAATCAGCAAACTAATATCCCTCTCATACTGTTCAGTACTATTCTTGTGTTAGATAATTTCCTTACACTTATATATTACGTCACTGGATGGCCTCCACAGGCTAAAACAGGATCGCACACAAGCTGTGGTTCCCACAAAATTTTGAAAAGGGCCTCATAGTCTTTCGAGAATAAACATTTTATTTCAGTAATTATTATCAATCCTTGATTTCCTCTGTTTATTACAAAAGGGAGCCCATAGAAGTAATTGCTTCATCTTGTTTTGGACTGTGCAGACCAGGTCCTGCTAACTTTCTGTTGTAGTGCCTGGACACCACAATAACAATTTACATAAGTTAGGCCAGCGAAGTACTTTTTTTTTCAACTCTAGATAAAGTTCTCTTGTGATCAGCTACACACTACAACTGGCGGCGGCGTAGGGAAATAACGTTCTATCGATCAGCAACAAAGTAATCGAAAAACTCGAAGTTCCGTTACCTCGTTGAATTTCTCATTAAGGACTATGGAGCAGCTCGCCCAAATGGAGTTGTGGGTGGGGAGACGTCACTGACGCAAGCCGACTCTTCTCAGCGTTACGAAAACGCAATTTCAGCGCAATGTAATAGGCTGTGCCATCACCACACACACATTCAGTGATTAATTCATACGATTTTTTTTCAGTATAATTAATAAAAATATATCCGCGTTTATAGTAGAGTATGGCGTTAGCCTAATACACATAATTAAAACTATCTGAATCCTTTTCATAACATAGCACGAAAGGAAGAAGAGCAAAAACAGTAACAAAAGCATTTCACGAAAAATCGAAAACTTCAACTTCACCTTGTCTCATGTCGTTCAGCACTTATTCTACAAGTCTAATGAAAAGGGGGAGGTTTAAAAAGCAGGAATAATACAATCATTATTCACGTTGATTTAAGCAATGGTCGAAAAATGTAATTGAAATGATGTACATTAACCAACATATGGACCAGTAAGAACAATTGCAAGAATGCATACTATCTTAGCTTAAAAGCATATGGTATATTGTAACGTATTAGCCAGCGTGCCTCATGGCATCCATTTGGGGACGCTTGGTTGCGGATTAGTCTCGCCACAGGAAGAAGGGTTTTTCCGTAAAGGGAAGAACGCGGAGACGGGAGACACAAGGCTTTGGGTGTCTTCCGGCTTATAGAAGCTTTTCACTGTTATAACAAGCGAGGGGGTGGCGTGACGTAGGAGGTCACGTGGGCCTCGCCTATATAACAGAGTGTACGGAGCCAGTAGGCAGGTTCTGGAGACAGTGGGAGAACCTCGTGCGTGTGCACAAAACTTGGCGCCACGACGGTGCATATGCGAGCCAGGCTCGCGAGGCTGGAGTCATTAGTTGACGAAGCCTGCGGACTTTATGTCCTTGGGTGACTGTGGTCACGGGGGAGCGATGCTGTGTGCGTGCTCCGAGGTGAAGAGTGGTTGAGTGCCACGATTCACGCCGATTCTCAATCGGATAAGATCGCTCCTGCGATCGAGGCAAACCAGCCGTTGGTGCGCCAGAACGGACTTTGTGTCCCAGCGTGACATCCGGTCACGGAAGCTAGGCTTTGTGCGCGCTTCAAAAGTAGGAGTGGCGAATGCCACAATCAAAACCATCTTCAATCGGGTTTTGGATCGCTCCCGCGATCAGGGGATAGTAGGTCTATCAGAGCTAGGGTTTACAGTGATTATTAAGTGTATATATTTGTTTTGTTTTCTTGTTAATAAATATATTTGTTATACGAAAGCTCTGTGTCTGTGGTCGCTGTGAGTATCCATGACGTCACAATATCATGCATGTTATGTCCGTTTTCTTAATAACTACCATATTTTGGAAAATTTCTAATTGTTCTGCTTGAATTATTCCTCAAATTTAGTTGCTATTTTATTTTAATACATTTATTTATTAAGTTGGCAATGATTGTTTTCATTTATGTGGTACATTGTAGCATAAATGTTAGGTGCCTTTTTGTGAATTATGCAAGGCATTAGACGGAAAAAAAGACGATCGTAGTGGCATCGACAGTGGCGCTGCTAAGCCAGCACGCGTCCTGCCGTCGCCCAGTCGCAAGGGCTTCCGACAAATCAGCGCCTCACTGATCGCGCATCGCAGGGCCGGAGGGGGAGGGGGCTGCCAATCGTTAAATTATTAATCGGCAGTCATTCCATTCTGGAAACTAATACTACGGTCTACCACTACTCTTTGGAATTTTATTGAGCGGTGCAACAAGAGTAGAGTTTATAAGTCTGATCTAAATCATCGCAACTGACGGTAGATAAACGACCATTTCATTAAAGTTAAGACAATAATAAAATGTTTTGCCTATTATTAGAAAATCTGTTGATAACAGCAAGTGATAACATATCAGCAGTCCAAAACGTTTTGTTTAAAGTAAAAAATGTGGTTGAGTAAAACAATAAATTCTTTTGTAAGTGAACACCCAGAAAACCTTCAGGATTTTAAATGTAAAGATACGAATTAATTTAGGATACAATACTCAAAAAGTTTATGACACCAAGTACAACGAAGTCAATATCACAGACATAAAAAGTTGTACCTTTTTCAAAGCCATATCAAAAAAATAAAGGCAGAAAGTGACTCATAATTTCTGGCATTTGTGACAGATGTGAGATGAGTTGTGGGGGGAGAGAGTTGACATTTTCGTGAACATAATATTTTATTTTGGTGCCACATCTCGACTTAACGAAAAAAACACCCCCCTTCGCTCTACGCGTAACCCTCTTGGTAGCAGGTGTAGCTGAAAGCCGGTGAACTTTTCGACGCCATTTGTCAGATTTATTCGGGCGAACTCTAAAAAAAGAAAGAAAGAAAGAAAGAAAGAAAGAAAGAAAGAAAGAAAGAAAGAAAGAAAGAAAGAAAGAAAGTTGTACGCTGAAGTCTCAAACTAATACTTTTTGTCTTCAACATATATGTTGCGATAGTAAGGTAAAGTAAAGAAAAGATGAATATCAATATTTATCATTGTAGATTCACTTTTACATAACGGATTCTTGAGATTGGTCGGTAATTTTATACTTAACTGTAAGGAGATAACACTATTTACTCCATAAACATAAAAAGCAAATAAATTGTAATAATTCATTATCATTAATTAAAAAATAATAAATTAACATAATTGATGCATTAAATTAACTTACGATTATTACCTTTCAGAAAGACTTTGTTCTCGGAAACGAATTTAGTCATTCATCTAAGAATGTTATATCAAATGAAGTTAAATACTTCACATTTAAGTTCATGTGGTGGAGGGTGGCACAACTATAACCTTTAATACGTCATTAATATTTTATTATAATCGTAGCACCAACTGTTATAGTAATGCCCTTAGGGTCGCTCATGGACAGCAGGCTACCTCTCCCTGTGCGATTCCTGGTTCGTGTCTCAGTCGGAGCAAAAAGTGTGCTTTAGCTTTCAGATACAAACGTCTCGGTTTCTGTAGCTGTGTGACAAAAGAAAGCTCATGTAGGCAGAATATGCCATTCTTGCCCCACGTCTCCCCTACTCCAGGGCGTGGATAATAAATAAAACAGGCCTGGAAACACCGCTAGTTGGCAAAAGTTGGATTAAGCAAACCTTAAAACGCCAAAAAATTATTATTATTATAATATATTAATGTAATTTTATTACAATTAATATAAAAGTAATATCAGCAAAATTGCTGCTGAACAAAATAATACAAAATAGTAATGCAATAAGTAGCACGCACACTGTAAAAAAACAACAAAATTATCTCATATAACACTGCAATAAGTTAATTACTCAGAGAAAGACTTCAAGAATTTTGCAATAACATAGTATAGTACATATACAATAAAACAATTTTTCTAAGAGTAACACAAACGCAGCTTTTCCATAACGTAACACGTGAATAGCAAATACTTAATACGGACTGGCTTCTACCTTTGAGTCTTGCTGTCTCATGACAGCTATGTTGTAAGCACTAAGGATCTGAATATATCAATTTAGTCAGTGTGCACGGTTTAAGAACAGGAAGAATAACAAAATTAAACATTTGCATTTTAATTAAAAATATCATTCCTTTTGTATTCCTTTCGAGTTCCCCGTATAAACCTCTCACATAGCCGGAGGCTATATTATTTTCTTTCAATTTCTGTGCGGATTGGAAATTAGTAATATATTACACAAGCACACTTTTGTTTCAAAGATATTTGATTATCGATGATTGACATTACTGATCCCAGTCGACAAATATCGCGCATATGTGTTGGTTTGCTGATGAATGCTTAGAAGTTTCATCAATATGATACTTCACACCCATGATCAAACAAGGGCGTAAAACAAACACATTCTCGCGAGAAACTCTTTCATTTATTAGAATTTTCGCACAGCGTAAAACGTGATTGACAATCACGATGACAGTAGCGTGTGAAGTGAATTACATTGCTATAGCGAAGCATTGCTGGGTCCACTATTTTTTAATATAAAACTTTAATCGTTAGCTTCAAATTTTAAAAACGTGTTCATTTATAGATTTATGCGAGTGCTGTTTTGGGTACGATTAGTGCAATTAGAAAAAATCATGACGTAGAGGGGGTTCCCGAGATCGTGCATCGGAGCCGCCTCTACTAAGCGAGGGGGGCATTTGCCACAGACTCGCCTTCTGCTAATGTTTATACTCGTAAAAAGGCCGTCTTATGTGCCTGTGTTCAGTTTGTGAGGTGTCTACTGATGTAGATTCTGATTTTGAAAAACAAAGATCGGTATGATTGAACATATTACAATATCTTTCTGATTAGTGAACCATTTTCGTTTGTTAATTTTTTTATTCAATATATTTCCTATTCACTTGAACTTACATGTCTTACGAGTACAGGATGTTACGAACTTCTAGGGGCTAATATGTGAATAGAGCTGTCTCACAATATGTTCGAAAATAATCGCCTTTGGCAATGAACAAATAGTGGGATATTTTATATAACGAAATTACACATGTGGGATCTGCCATGATTGGGTGGCAAATGATCGTACCTTGACGAAATCTTCTTGAATGCGATAGAATATGTCTTGTCAAAAATCGAAGTTGCGTTTACTATGCCAGGTAATGTGAAACTTCAACTTGTTACCGGTTGAGGGGGTTCAGGGCATTAACTGATAACTCCGCGATGCGACCAAGAGGTCCTAGGATTTGAATCCCGAGGCAGGATTTTCGACAAGAGCTACATAAATAGTTCGAATTCAGCCGCTATCTGGAGGAGAACTATAGCGGCCGGCTGCTCTGATTGGTAGTTTTGCTTGGTTTCTCCGATCAACACCAGGCGAATGCCGGAGCAGTGCCCTAAAAGGCGGGCCACGGACCGCGCGCGATCTATCCTTCCTCCCGCTTCCTTGCCCTATCCCCGCCTCACACGTACTCTAACATGCACTCCACTCCCACGCATGCCGGGAGAGCGGGCGGGAGCTTGGAGCTTGTCCCGGCTGGGGGGCGGACCCGGTGGGAAGTGCTCGCACGCCGACGAGGCGCTCACCTGCGGGCAGCGGGTGCAGCGTGACTGCGGTGCTGAGGCGGCCGCCGCCCAGGCTGACGAGGTGCGGCGCGTCAGAGCGCACCTGCAGCGCCCTCCCCGCTTCCCGCACCTCCACCGGCGGCCCCGCCATCTGCAACACGCAGCACACTGCAGGCACTCCACTCCACTCCACTCGCGTTGGAGCGCACGCGTACAAAGCTCAAACACACTGCTTCCGTTGCACCTACATTACAAACAAGCAAAAGAAGATTCGACTATAGTGAACGCTGAACCTAGGCTATAGTGAACGTTGGAAATACAACGTGCTGGAAATGAATTGCATCTAGTATGCCATTAGGCGAGTAAAAGGGCCTTCGGAGAGTGGGACGGGGTTCCAACAGTGCAAGAGGCATGCAAGACTGCTCTAGGGTACTTAGGCCCGGTTTTACGAACTCGGCAGCGCATTGAGAATATTTGTTCTCTCCCATGAAGTATTCTTCATATAATGTACGATTGTAGATGAAGTTGAAATGAGAAATGTACACTATTTGGATTTGGTCAGAGTGAATTAAAACCTAAAACTGTTGGATCGTTTCGAAATATTTTTATTCCGATCAGAAAGCTGGTAACACATAATATACGAACAACAACACTATACACATACAATTGGCAATAGCAACATAATAGCATACTATATATACAACTATGGTGGCAAGACGCCAACACAACTCCACGTGGAGTGATCACAGCGAGAGAGTCCATCCAGCACCCTCTGCAGTCCAGTGGTCCACCCGCCCACGTCCGTGGATTCGAAATGGGCAGTACCAACTTCCCCCTTCACAGACGCCTCTTCGGATAAACACGAGAGTTATCTGGGCAATTAAAATAAGTCGTACAACAGGGCGAGTTGTTTATGCTGGAAAAAGCAATTCTTAGAGATAACTGTTCTTGGGGATAACTCAATGCAGAATCAAATATAAAGAGAGCACAAACTCGACAACGACATTCAAAAATGTACGAAGCAAATAATTGAAAATAATTGATTTTTAAGGTCAAATAAAGATACTGAAATTTTCATTTGGTGCTGTATTGTATCGCTATTTTAATAAAATTAATCATTGCAGAGAAAGTCTATTTAATTTTGACATCATCCAATCCAAGAGTGAACCTCTGATATAGTGAAAAAAGATGTTAGTCCACAGAAGTTCTCTCTCATCCGAGTCGACTGCATACTTATTACTTTCTCGCATACACACGTACAGACCGAGTACAGGGTACAGAGTGTACAGAGTTATGTAATTGTTCGGAAAATGTATTTTGAGATTTCAACGCAAGTACACGTTTTCAGGTTCCCTGAAACCAAAAACTGATTTTCTCAAAAAGGCCGTCAATCATAAATGCAGTGTGTAAGATACACCACACCATTTTACCATACTACATTTTTACATACACCATTTTGGTGTATATGTTGTAATTTTAAAAATTATACAAATGTTTTTTATATTTCTGTTACATCGCTAATATTTACATGGTGGTATATAGACCTATTAGTGCCTTTCTGAGCACAGGTACTTCAAATGAAGTCTTACAAAATTTCTCGAAAACAAATGCCTTTACTGAAAAAATGAGCTCAAAATTACGGATTTTCAGAAACGCTCAAACGCATTATCGTATTTGCAATTACTATTAAAATTAGGTCATTTTCCCCTTATTTTTAAGGCGTTTTCCTCTTGGTATTAAATAATTTTATAGATCATTTTTAAAGTTTTTAAGGTCGTCAGTATCACAAGCCAGGTTGTAAGTAGCAAACACTTTGCTTCCTATGTAAAGGCATCTCGCCCCTGCACGTGAGCCCCAACGTTGATAGCCCAAAACGCCACCCCTCCACACGGGAAGTGGCACGAAGGGACGTTTCCATTACGGCGGCCATTGGACGAAGGGCCACCCACGCGCGACATTCCGAGGAGCTTTAAGGGCGCATAAACCAATTCTCTGATAGATTCGTAAGGGTCCTTCCCCGCCCTTGTTCTTTTGTGTGGAGGGCGGAGGGCAGCTTTACGAGGCCTCCGCCCCGCCCTCAGTCGGTCCTCACCACCGCCGCTCGCGAGGGCGGGCCAGGCAGGCCGTGTCGAGGATCTGCTCTGGCGCTGCCTCGAACCGAGCAAGATATGCCACCGAGCAGCAGGGGGGCTCTACAGCGAGTGATATCGTCATTCAAATGAACTCCCTCCGTGTTCTCCCACAATTCCTTTACGAATGGCACGATGAGAGATAATAGCCATAATCTGTAGCCTATTTCATTTGTAAATCGTTTGTATTACACGGGAGCTAATATTTTCTCATCAATGTGAGCCAAAAAAGACTCGTTTGCATTTGACACCTGTATTCATAATTCAACTTGAATATGATTTGGGGCAGGGATCCCAGAAATAAATTTTTTAAAAAAACGTGTACGGAATACACTTCCCCCATAGTTTGAAACAGTTTGCAACAATATTTGACGTTAAATAAATAAATTAAAATAAATAAAATTCCCGCTCAGAAAATGGCAGCCATCCAAACAGCAGGTTACCTGATGGCGAAACCCGTCACAGTCGGGACTCGACCCTCGGACCACCGAGTTTATGAAGCTTCAATTGAGGAGCAGAGTCTGCACGTTCACCTCAACGCTTCAACCCAACGATGATGAACTACCAGCACACTAGGAATACGAGCCATTGTTACTTTCTCGCACATTACATATGAATGGGTGAAAATCACAACGGTGCAAGTGATACTTTATAAATTCAGAGAAATCTGTATGTTTAGGTCATTGTTACTATACATTCGTGCTTTGTTTCTTCATTAAATATACGGCATTTCAATTGCTCATTAAAACCACGAAAAAACACTGACACGAAAATATAGTTTAAAATAAACACGTTTTTCTCAGAATTTATAAAATGTCATTTATACCGTTTGGGTTTTCACCCATTAATATGTAGAATACAGAAAGTTATAAATGGCGATTTTTCGACAGAAAAATTCGTATTGCAAATCCCCGACAACGAAATGGTGGAAAATTCCTGTTCCTATATGCAGCAAATAATTTCCTCTAACACGTTCTTTACTCAAATCTTCATTTTATGGATCCTCGAAACCGAAAATTGGTCGATGGCAACGCGTCTGTCCGTCTGCGAACAACGCTAGCTGCTAAAACGTAAACAATTTTCACCAAAATTGATATTCCCAATCGTTGTGACAGACATCGCGGACTCGTGAATTTGATACCGATGTTTTAATATTGAGGTATACTTTACAAAATCATCAAGAATATTTTCAAATTTTTGTCCAAATGGCTTCGATTTTTCCACAATGAAGCGCCCTCTGCTTGTCTACCCGAGAAAGGATTATCCTTTGAAGTTTCGTGTTTTGTGTTTGCTGCTTCGTCCTTCGTGGAGTCCGACAGTGTTTACACAAAGAAAGCGAAGAGCGCCGAACGAAGCGGATATCGACTTCAGAAATGAGAGCACCGAGGTCACATGGATTATCAAAAGCCGCGTCATCGACTTCTCACAGTCGATAACGACGTCCTTGCAAGTGCATTCTCCGAAGAAATACAGTTTCTGGCCACTAGATTTCCTTAACGGGAACGAAGAGCTGTTTTTCTAAAATTCATTTTATTGACCAGACTATGATGTGTGATATTATGAGATTACATGTGGTATGGCGTCGTTGGGGCAAAGTAGAGACAACCCTCTTTTCTGTCACCAAAGAGGATAAATAAAGTTTCCGCAAATCCATAATTTTTTTCAATCTGTGTGCGCACTTCCTGTTGTTTTCTACAGGCATGGTGTAGTTCTGTGAGCACGATTGTATGTGGTTGTTATAAATTCGCTTATTGGTAAACGTTTTAAGATATTTACTTTCAATACGCAAAATGAAAAATGTTAATTTGTGTGTATAAGTCTATATATCTTTAAGATACCGCGATCTTCGAGTATTGAAGATAGCGATACTAAATTGGGAATATAAAAATAATTTTATTGGAATCAGTATCTAAAAATTAAATAATATTATTTCTGTGGTTGGAACAAAAAATATCCAAAGTTTAACCAAAATATTGTCAGTAATGTGCAGTAATGTTTTCATTTTCTATTTAAGGGTGGAATACATATTTTTGCCATCGACATACCTATTACAGCACTATAATTGGGTAGGTATAAAGTTCTGGACTATCACAAAATTACCAGCTACAGGAAATATTATTTACCTTAATTCATGTAAGTGATTTGCGAAACATAATACAAATTACCTGAACGTAATTTCATTTTTTTACGAAAACAACTTTTCGCACACAAATTACTGTGCAGCTTAAAGCGCAACATGTCACTTATCTACATCTTCCTTGGGAAAAAGAAGAAAAAACTCTAGTAATCATCATTCACAATCTCATTTAGGCACACACCGGCAGAGGTGGCTCAGGGCATCAACTGATGTCACTACAGTATCTCTAATCGAGAGGTTCTAGGGCTTCACTTCCAAAGATGGCAGGGCTTTCGACACTAGCTTGTTACCTAGGTCGAATTCATTCGCAGTCTGGGGGAGAATTGTGGCGGCCGGCTGCCCTGATTGGCAGTTTTCCGTGGAGTTTCCGTTCACCACAAGGCGATTGCCGGAGCAGTAAGCTAACAAACGGGCCAAGTAAAGCGCGATCTTTTCTTCCTCTTCCTTGTCCTATCCTCATCCGTTACTTACGCACTCAAGATTCATTACACTACACCACTTGTAGTGACTTGAGTCGTCCCGTCTGGGGCGGTGCCCCGCTGGTGGAGACACTCGAGGCCATTCAACGGAGAAAGATCGCCGCCACCTCCGGCGATAAAAGCGCACTACACTTACGGGGCTAATGACCATAGCATGTGTCGCGCCCGAGTCTCTAATCAGCCATTCAGCCTCACCTGCATGCAGACGCGCACTGCTCGTTGCGGAAATCTGAAATCGAAGGCGGGGGCAGGGGGCGTGGCCGGGGGCCAAGCGCGACGCCCGAAATCTCTCCCTGCGACGCTCGCGGCCGCTGCATAATGGATGTGCGGCGCCCGCCGCCCGTGGACACCCCTGGCCCGCCGCGACGGCGCCTCGCAGGGGCGTCCACCACCAGGCTCCGTCGACTGCCATGGTCCTAACTCCCATCAGGGTAGTGGATGGCTTGTCACGGGAGGCGGCGGTGTTCTACTCCCGCTGCCGTCGGGTAGCGAGGGATTTCCTCTTCCAGGTATCGCCCACCAGCGGCGCACCGGCCCCGCCCGCTCTAAGCTTCCGACCGGCCTCCCGGCAGGTGTAGTGTAGTGCATTCAAGTGTGTGTTTATGTAAGGGGTGAGAATGGACAAGAAAGGGGAAGGGGTAATCGCGCACGCCCCTTGGCCCGTTTGTTTGGATATTATTCCTCCATTTGCCTGGTATTGAACGGAGAAAGTACGGAAAACCGCAGATCAGAGCAGCCGGCCTCCACAATTAACCTCCAGACAGCTGAATGCGACTTAGAAAGCAGCATCTGATTCAGTCGCTCATTTCATGAGTATCTGAAATCCGCCACCGTCCTCACTCGAACGCTAGGGCATCCGCGTGAGCGCTCTCATGTCGCTAGCTCCGAGCAACTTGAGTTGCTGTCTGCCGAAGTCGTTTCGCTGAGTCCCTTTGTATGGGGACCTCCCTTCGATTTTGCTAATTAGCCACCAGTACCACCTTAGTCTTTCATAAGCGCAAATCATTATCAAACAAGCATTTTCACTCATTGACACAATTTTCAAAGCTACTATTGTGGGGTCCCGTGCACTCGTTCCTCACATATTTTCCAAGGGAACGACGACGGTCCGGCCTGGCCCCTCCCGAGGTGAGTGAAACAATTTTGAATCTGTGCAAAACAATCTCTCGCGAATTTCAATGCTAAAATAAAAGTATTTGAAGCTAAGAACAATTCACACAATCGCCCAAATGCAAACATTGAACATTGTTACGGAAATGTAATTATTCATGACATCACTGTGTACGTATCTCTTGTTTCTCATAATATTCACTAAGCTCATCCAATTCACCAAGCTCATCCATTTTGCACGTAACCTCCATCGCCGTAGACATTGGCGTTTGTCAAAAGGAAGCCTGGAAGTTTTCACTTATCTTTTCTCTGAGTTTCCATCACTTGACGTGCGTGGATATCTCCTTTGCGGGTCCCAATAACGAATCAACTTTTTTTGTTTTGTCAAAAGTGGTAGGTCGTTATGGCGTCCAGACTCCCTTCAGCTTCTGCCCGAGGTAGTAAAGAAAATGCAGCACATGGCGCGTGTCCCTGTATTGAGAACTTGCCTTTTATTGGAACTGAGCGGAGGCAACACTAAAATTCGCCGTTTCTACCTCCACGCCTCAAACGTTCTAAGTCATTAATCGCTTTCATGAATCAAGCGTCCTTGCCCAGCGTCTCAAATTTATCATTTTCTCATGTTTTAATAGTTCGCTTTGTACGGCCCACTGTATCCCATCCCACTGTATCGGTTAACATCTACAAAATACATTTTAGTTATTCTTCATGGGCACAAAATAACGACAGATGGGAATTAAATTTTAAAAAGTATTGAAAAATATTTCAATGTGAATTAAATTCCATATCCCTTCATTTTAATCTTATTATATGATAATTTCAAGTATCGATAGTGACCATATACACAAATGATATTAGAGAATATAGATGAACCAACAGGACATTCCAGGACGGCATAGTGTAATCGACAGCAATATCTCACTTGAGCACATATACCACTTTTGAGAATCTGCAAGTGCATAACTCGAACTATACACACACACATAAAAGTAATAGGATATTGCTGACGATTGCTATACCTTACACCTGTGTTAACAGTCACTAGGGAGTTGAAGCTCGGCATACCGCACAGCAATCTCGATCTTCTGCGTATAACCGCACGCTCAAAAGAAGGGGGTTTGTGCACTCTCCAACGTTAAGCACCATCGATCTTCTACGAATGTGCAGTTCCAGTTTCGCATCACTAGTGCATTTGTGCATGCGCAGAAAATCTATAGTGTTGTCTGCTGTGGCGAGCACTCTATAGTGAAACTCGAACTGCACATGAGAAGAGTGATGGTGCTTTAACGTTCGAGGGGGCACAAACGCCCTAATACTTGGTTGTGTTGTAGGTGTCTTTATCAAACAGTTTGTCTCGTGGAACTGTCGCTTTCTCTCCGGTCCGATGCCTCGCCGTTCCCATACCAGCCGGGAGGGACCGCCCGCACTCGCCCACGCGAGCAGGGAAGCGGAGCGCTGCAAAAGTTACGAGCACGG
The DNA here is from genome assembly GCA_017312745.1 of Gryllus bimaculatus. Lineage (NCBI taxonomy): Eukaryota > Metazoa > Arthropoda > Insecta > Orthoptera > Gryllidae > Gryllus > Gryllus bimaculatus. Next base: position 2,032,456 of record BOPP01000195.1, on the reverse strand, counting down.
CCGCATAAACCCTCGCGACCCTCCCCCCCCCCCGACCGCCACGCAGCCACTCGCACTCTCGCCCAAGGAGGGGGGGCGGCCTTGCAACCCGCTTTCCCTTCACCAAAGGGAGCTCGGAGTAAGGGCTACACGCTTCTTGGGGGGTGGAGGGGGTGAAAACGATCCCTTTTACTATCGCGCTACGTAGTAGAGAGAAAGGTATGTAATGCTGCGTAAAAAACGGCCAATTTTCGGCACAAAACTCTTATTACAGGGCTCTGGCACCGAAAAAAGTGGGTAAATCCAGTTGCTCCATTCAGATACATTCCTCTAACACGTGGAGTAGTTAGAATCCATGTTTTGTGGGTCCTTGATACCGAAAAATCGAACGACGGCAAAACGTCTGTCGATGTCAACAACGATAGCGGCTAAACCGTTCAGCCGATTTCTCCAAAATGTATATTCTTCTAATGAACTAGTTGACGTCGCGGCCCCTTCAATGTGAAACAGGTATTTTAATACTATACGGTATTTTACATGAAACTTCTTGTACATTTTCGAAATTTAAAAAAAATGGCCGCATCGTTTTTGGTTATATTTTGTTGTTGGATAGTGCAAAGGACGTTTAAGATTATGTGGTAGATCTCATGTTTCAAAATCCTCAGTTTTTGAAAATTGAAATTTTTTTCGGCTAAAGAAATCTGTTCTTTAACGATAGATTTTGCAATAAGGTCAAATAATAATTTTGCGTGGACGTACGAGCACCACCAGTTTGGGTTTGAGGTACAGGGGTTGAACGTGATCCCTTTTCACCAATCTACATGCGGTGAGAAATTTCACAAACAGGATTCCCACATGTGACAGTTGGCCATGAATAGCAGGCAACCTATGGCGCACACGTGTTGTGCAGATCTTGGCCTCAGATGGGGCCAAGGGATCGTCTGAGGTGGCTCAGTGCATCGACTGACGTCCTGCAGTGCCTCTGACCGGGAGGTCCTGAGGTTCCTCTCCCGACGCCGCCAGAATTTTCTACACTACCTTCATACGTATGTCGAAATCTAGGCGGGATAGCGAAGATATGAACGCACATACCCAAAGGTGGTAAGTAAGCGATCTGATCACTACACAATGGGTCGCTGTCGGTCACATTTTGGACATGTTGATTCGACTTTTTGATCTTACTCCAAGGAAAATGACAGGCAGTGGCGTAGAAGAGAATAGCACAGTATTTCCCACGTGGCATCATCTGGTGGCAGCTGTTTTCAGTCCTCCCACGGAAAAAAACTAATGATGCTACCAAACACATACCTTCTCGCAATACTTGTGACGTTTCCAATTTTCGAAAATTCACAGAGTTAAACGAAAATGGAACCTACGCCATTTTTATAAGCGTACTTAACTCGATTGCAGAAAAATGTAAACGAAGATTACACGGAGACTACTCTGTTTATAAAAAAACGCCCATAGCTTTATTTTTTTTAAATGTATATATATATATATATATATATATATATATATATATATATATATATATATATATATAACCACTTTTTGACTAGGGCTCCAAAATGCGACTTTGTCTGGCGAAAAATGGCACTTTTCGCTGTAGCATTATATTCCTTAATCTTTATTAGGCAAGTACGTAGGAGGAGAGGACGCAAAAAGTCGTACTGATTCGAGTAATAACGGTTCTCCCTAAATGTTTGCAGGGAGCAACCAACATTAGTAACCCTATTTGTGTAATACAGTAGAACCCCCGTATTCCGAACTCTTTGGGGTGTGGTCAGTTCGGATTATCCGAAAAATGTACCATACATATATAAATACATCTCTAAGATAACCACACACAGTACAATGTAGCGTGCGAAGAGAGAAAATGGCCACATAGCATAGCGACAAGAAGTGGCAATGTTGCGAGCAACGGTGTACAGTACGCACATAACCGATCGCATGCGGCAGTAGTTGCTACATTGTTTCAATAATTAGTAGTTCAGTTCTATAGTAATTAAAACAATCATTTTTTTACAAAACTCATAAGCATTTTTTATTTATATTGTTCGATTTTCCTTCATTCAGAATTTTCTTACAATTATCCCAAATTTCGGATTTGCGATGAACGTTTTAGAGGGGGTCTACTGTATTAACAAGCCACTGGGAAAACAACGTTCATGCAAATGTATATATTCCTCAGTTCGTGAATATATTCCAAGCTTCACTCTTGTAGTTTTCTCTTCACTCTTTTAGTTCTATAAGCAGTTTGTGTTTTAGTTGCTTGCTAACTATATTTAGGAGAGCTTCTAAGATTTTTATTTTAAATTTGTGAAATGAGAGTTATTAGTTTGCTCGGACCCCTTCAATTGTGAACTATTCAAATTTTATTTAAAAATTTCAAAATAACACATTCAATATACAATATAAAACTCATATTGTTTAAAAATGACACTGAATATACTTAAATATTATGTAAATTCTACGAAATAAATAGCATGAACGCATTACCTACTACGTTTTAGGTAATAAACCCACATTTGAAATTTTACGTAGAATTCACCAAACACAAAAAACGAAAAGGCAACATCTTACATCTACTTTTGCGAGATTACTATTCATAAGTCAACAACAATGCGGCTAAAACATGACATCGAAAGTTCCCAAGAATTTTTGAATACATCTTCCCCCAAAGCAGTACAAAACAAAATAATGAACCATAATGTTATCACTCTAGAGATTCCATGTTTGGTGCGGGACAGTGGGACATTCTTTCTGCATTTATCATCAGCCCGAAGACGTTCAGAAGCAAATGAAGCAGAAAAACGTTCCTCGCACTCATTACTTACTCTGCAGTCCCTTTCTTTTCATTTTCCTCCCACAAAAGCCATAGAGCGTAAAAAGCAACCCACTCAAAGCATAAACACGCGGCGGGCGGGCGAGGAATGGCTTGTCCCGAGTGAAAAAGCGCGACTCGTCTTGGCAGAGGGCCACGCTCGGGGGAATGAAATTCAAAGCGCGTGGAGTCACGCCTTCTCAGGCCCAGGCCCAGGCCCAGTTTACAAACGCTGACGGCAATGAATCTCGCTTTAAACGCCTTAGTTCACCAGCCCGCAAAATATAGTGGATTTTATTTCTTAATTCAGAGAAAGGTAAATTGTAATAATAGGCGAAGACTTCCTTGCATTCTTTAGGCCTGAATTCTATGAACTACTGTACCTGTGAAAATTTCATTTTGCTAGTGTTCACGCTAGTTTATTGTTCGCTTATTATCCACTACCTCTATTCGTCTTTCATACAGGTGTTTGAAAATGACGATTAATGTAAAAAACATTTTATTAAAATATAATTTTAGTACACATTATTCCTACACATACACTAAATTTATTGGTACGCAAACACACCTATATAGGTCATAATTTATCTTTTATCAAAATTATCTGACTGTATCAGAAATTAAATATTTTAACTTAGCGCAATACATTAATTGCGGGCTGATTTATGCATATATTAAAACAGTATTGCTTGGAAACAAATTTTATATCTTATTGATGTATATGATTAACATTGCATTATTAAAACAATTTCAATTTTTTTATCTATATGCGAATAAGTACCGCATTCAAACGCTCCTTGCAGTACAGAACTTCTTTATCATTGCATAGTAGTACAGTATTACCGAGGTTGAATCGTGCCGCAACTTCTTTCATAATCTGTATTTTGAGGTAATCAGGCGATACATGCTCTTTGCGTTGGCCGTTGGCTAACATGCGAGGCCGTGCGGTCTCGTTGCGAGGGCTATGTTTTTTCTTTGTGCGAGACCTTATGGTCTCATGGGATGAGAGGTTTCAATCCATAATACAAATTAAAACCACTATCAGTTACTAAGAATAACAAATTCTTTGGAATACCTCCATGATCACCAATAGAACCATCCTAGCCAACAGATCAGATATCACACTAGTGTTTACACGAAAGTTTACGAACGTTTACAAGAAAGGAAAACCTTTCTCATTGATGTTTCAATACTCAATACATAAATATACAAAACAAAATTCCAGGACAGTTAACAACACACACGGATCAAATCGTAGAAATTAAACGTCTGTGGAAACAAAAAACCATCGTCATCCTACCATTCGTTTCATAGACACGGAAATAAAAAAGCTTCCACTTGGCACAATTCGACTGCTTCTTCTTTTCTGGATTAAATTTCCTTTCTGAACAATTATATTAACTTCTTTTGTAAATAATAAGAAACTTATAGGTTTCTGGAGTGTTTATATGCTTATGCAATTCAACCAACTTTCGAGTGCTTGTTGCGGCTGAGCCATGCGGATATCCAAGCAGCTTCAAATCGTCGAAAGCGCCTGTCGCGGAGGCGCGAGCCCCTGGCAGGTCGCTTGGGCGCCGATAGATGGCAGCGGGAAGAGGGTGCGGCAAACCATCAAAGCTAGCCTCCAGTCAAGGGAACAGGAAGCCAACAGTGTGCCAGAAAGTCTGCGACGTCTTGTAGCAGCAATAGTTAATTGTAGATTTTTATGACTTGTCTTATTTATTGAGTATCTTTTAAGTTAGTTTCCTAGACTGTAGTTTCCCGTTTAGTAGGATGGTCCAGGAATTTAAGGACAGTCAGTTGTTTTTCTATGTATTAGTAATATAAATCTATCTCTGCCAACGTGTCCAGGCCATATTTGCTGTAATAATTACAGCTAAAATTATGGATTTGCAAATACATCATAATAAAATTTACACAAAAAGATATGAAAGAATTCTCCTCTTATTTTACGCCGCTTGAACCTCTTAAATTCAACGTAGTCTTAAAATATTATATAATATAGAATCTATTGTTTAAGATTAAATTTTAGGTGAAGTCTTTATCAAACAGCTTATAAAATTTTATTATTTGACAAAAAAGACAACAACTTTTTGCTTTTTTCCGGAGTCAAATTAATTTCAAATTTGAGTTTAAAATCGCGGTAAATTATAATTTAGTATACAAACGATACAATATTTTCCAAACCCACCATTATTTCCAGTAAATATTACGTGTATAAATTTACGTTGTTCACAATTGTATTAGTAAAAACATACAAATGCATCAGAAATATCGTCACGTTCAGAAGAACCTGGCTGCATTTCAATGAATGGTACGTTTACTTCGGTACTCTAAACTCGTATATGGCGAGCCATTTAAGGTCTAGTGGTCTTAGATATTACAATGAACGAAAAAAACAAACAATAGAATTTAAATTCTAAAATTGTCCCGATGTCACTCAAAACTAAATAAAAACAACTCATATTTTCAAACAACCCGATATGAATTAAAGATCTCTCGAATTATATATTTAATTTTAAGATATCCATCCTCTATCATGTATAGTGTAAAGCGGACAAAAAATCACTCACGCAATTTTTGAAAATTTAAAGTTCACTATGAAAATTACAGTGGTGCCGTCTTTATAAGTGTATGCCACTATGTTCTACAAAAAATGAATAATGGAAATATTTTGAATAATTTCAGAGCAAATGTTGAAAATGTCCTTGGGTCATCACGTCTGCTACGCCCAAAATTCGCAGGTCCTTGGGTGAAATCATTCCGACTGAGAAACATTAATTTTGGGTAAAATCCTATACGCAGTCAAAGGCACTAGTGCTGTTCACACTGGGACCGTCAGAGAGCCACGACCGGCCGTACGAATTGAAAAAGCACTAACACACGACCCGAAACGAGAATATCTAATAAAATATCGACACCACATTTTCACAGCATGGCATAACCTCCATACCACGTGTATATTACGCATGAGATGAAAATATATGATACAACATATGCGTCGACGACACCCCATTAAGTACATACTACATACTGAAGTTCGAAATTCGTTTGTTCTTTTCATTGTGCGGGTCACAATTATGAATTTGTGTACCGTAAATTGTGAGTAGGTCTGTTTTGCACAATCTTCTTGAATTATGCCCAAGCTCTCCGCTGCCTGTTTTCTGGTTTCATTTTGCACCAAGAACCATACACATCAAGGAGGAAAGTCAACACCCCAACACCCATTCCAAAACCCACATCACGTACAACTCTCGAAAGTGCTTCATCGAGAGCGCTCGGTCGTTGGGAGGCAGCCCTTTCTCCACATTCACCAGCTGAAACTTCTTAGTCCACGTCACCCTGTCCACAGCGTGGAGCTTCTGCATGAAGCCGTTCTCCACCAAACGCTGGACCAACGCGCTCAAATACTCGCTACATCCCAGTTCTTTCGCACCGGAAAAGAATAGTAGGACGGCGACAATACACATTCGCGAACTTGATGAAATAACGAATATCCATTGTCGTTAAATCCGGGCATTCTCTCTCCATCACTCCAGGCCGATTGATGTCCACAAGATGGCGGCCTCGCTGGAAGTTGCCGTGTGCACCAAGCCGTTTCCTTTGTAGATTAATTCTTTGCGACAACGATGATAAAATACTGTCATCTTCCACGCACGCTTTAAACGTGATATGAACTGCGGGAAACCGTAAATGTACCAAATGGATTTGTTGACTTCTAGTAATGTATTAATTTCGTTTTCCTGGCCCGGTACTACAAGAAATCCTGTAAAATTCCCCGCAAATGTGTTCGCCATGAAGAAACAAAACACGCTCAACCACACCATCAACCGACGGTAACGAAAATGCAACGTTCCCGTGAGGAATGTTCGAGTAACTTCCAGAACAGCGCGACTTCCATCGCTTCTGTAGCCGAGACGAAACACAGCCGTGAACAATAGAAGGCACGCCGCTGTTGTCCACCAAAACGCGAACGGTAGCGACAATAGAAGCATTCGTTGTTTGTGAGGAGCCCTGTGGACCAGAAGGCAAAGATTGTCTTGGTGGTGAGGGTACAAAAAGTCGACAACATCGACAAGATCTTCGTCAAGATCTAACGGAGCTCCGTATATATCGATGGTTCCTTCTGTGAGGTCTTTGAGTCCACCGACCAAACTCCCGTTGTCCAACATCATTCCATCTCCAACTTGCACACACATGTCAGTGTTTCCGGTATGGACAGCGAGAATATAAGAAATTTCAGCGTTTCGTCCGTACCTGTTCCAGTTCAGAACATTTGGAACGCAAATGGTGCTGGAAAAATATCCTTCTCTTGGCATTCCAAATTTAACTGGTTTCGCGTCCTGAGAGATATATTGTCTTCGTCTCGAGAAATATCCAGGAAAATGGATTTGATTATTTTCTGTCACAATTAATGGCAACTTGACGTATGGTAGTAATGGATTATTGTTCATTGCAGCAAAACGTATGCAGAAAGCTGTTACAAATACAAGAAATAAAGTTGAATGCAATTTGTAAATCATGTTCGATCATTCACAGAAAACATACTCACTAATCAGTATGTTTTGTTCAGTACAGATTTTTTTAAATTACCGGCGATTCTTCAAAGAGTTTTAATGTCCGAATCATGGTATGAAAAATCTTTTAAAATGTTTACTTGCGATATCAATTACAGTTAGATTTGTTCGAGAGACAGTTAATAAAACGTTTAACGCAGATTAAATATACGCAATCATTGTGCTAGGTGAAATTATTGACTCTGCAAGTTACAGCGACTCAACTTATTCGAAGGTACGTAATTAGTACATAAATACATGCTCTTCTGTACAAGAAGAACACTGGTGATCGGTTTCACAATGCAGTGGAATCTTTTAAGGATTAATTTGTTTATATCAGTACAGTCAAAACAAACATTAAAAATATATTAATAGTGCTTATATGCACTTTCGTCATCCCATTTTTTGAAGATAAAGCTGTACATAATCACTGTAGATGAAGAGTAATATTGTATCCTCTTGACTTCTTCGAAAGTAAGTAGATAATAAATTTTATTCTAACCCTTCCCTCACTTTCTTCAAGATGAAATAATGCGTAACCAGTCAGAAAAGAAACGTATTAATCTTCCCAATTTCACATTTAAACAGACCGCGTGCACACAGCAAAGTCTACTGAAGAAATAATACTGACAAAGTGTGTGAACAGGAAAAACGTAAATTTAATTCAGTGATCGATAAAAGCGATTGAAGAAAATTGGTTGGGTGTTTAGACATGTGACCAACTCATTAACTGCATGCGTGATCAAACACATTTGGTATAGTATTCATAGTCAACATAGGGCAAGGTGCTTGACAATTCACAGTACCTCGAATCAAGTGGGTTTGGCTTTGAAAAGACGCGTTGTGCAACCACATTTTAAAGATGGGATTTTAGGCGCCTCGTTACAATGGTGTCATGCAAGGCACATACTGTACGGCGTGAAGAATCGAAGCTAATTGTATTATTGACGGCCCACTGCTAATTTGATTTTTACTTTTGTAAATATTGTAGTTTTAGTACTGCAAATAATCAGTACATCCTTTGGCATAATTGTTTATTTATTTTAAATTATTTTCCAACATTAATATTTTCTTTCAGTAATATTTAATTTCTTTTCAAGATCTTTTTACACCAATAGCTTCCGACCACTTGCCTTTCACTGAGAGAGACCTAATGTAAATTACAAGCAAAACAGTGGTGTTACGACGCATCATAGTTTTTCCTGTTATTTGTTATTAATAATTTACGTCAATAGTCAATTATTAACATATATTATAGCTTAACGTCTCCCAATATGCCAGTCATTTATTAGAAGAATCTGAAGGTCAAACTGATTGAAGCACAGCACAATATATCATTTTTCTAACATGTTTCAAGATGTACTATAAAGGAGGAAATTGAACTTATGTACGAGTACTACATTTTAGGACAAATAAATTATCAACGCGAATGTCACTTGAATTACGTTCTATAGTGATTGGTGTTCCGAAGCACCAGTTTTAAAGTTGTGAACCTTTTGATCTCTCCAGCTCCAGCGTGTGTCTCTCTCTTCCCCTCCCCTCCCCTCTCTCTCTCCCTCCCTCTCTGTCTCTCCTCCCCCTCTCCCCGCATCCACCAACATATTAAAGAAAATTCATAGCCATGGGAACACTGTGTCCATGGTTATTTACCACTACTTTTAGTGGCGTAGTTAGAGCGGAGGGCAGCCCGCCCCGGTTGTAACAATTTTAGGGGCTGCACCAATTAGAAAATTTTATAGTTGGAATTAGAATATAATTATTCTTCTTTCCAGGGCTTTCGTCCAGTCGACTTCCGGTTACTCTTTATGTCCCTGTGGGACGCCAATTGGACCTTACACTAGATTCCAACACACTTGCGGGCTCCTCTGATCTGGGGTCATCAGAACGCGAGGTCCCCGCGACAACATCTGCACGAGGGACAAGGGACAAAGAACGATGCTCAGGCTACGACTCGATCGCGCGATCCTTCCGACCGCAGAGCTGGGTGCACGTTCTTAACCTCCTCTGCCATCCAGGTCCACCAAATTTATAAAATTATTTACTAAAAAAATTATATTTCAATTATTCTGAATTACATAGTTTTTTTAATATATTATAAATCAATCTCATGTGGAAATATAATTTTATTTATATTAAATAACGTATAAACTATTCAGTAATAGATAAGAATATCTTTGATTTACGGCGGGAGGGGGTGAAACCATTAGTTTTAGCGACGCCAACCGAAGCTCAGCCGCTGGCCGCACTGCTGGGGCCAATGAAACAATGCAGCGTCCATTTTGTGTCTGGAGGCGCAGCCACTGGGCTCAACATTACAGCTGCGTGCGCAACTGCACTGAATAGAAGAGCTGAAAATAGAGACGATCGCTGGCCGTCAGGTTGGCTGCGGTGAACGTCTACCTATAGACTTGCTTACGGGTTGAATGTGTCTTGTGCGTTGTTAGTGATGCTTTTTTTAGGTTTCCGACGACTATTATTTGCTTTAAGTAATATAACGATATTTTCGAATACGGTATATGCAAACCAAGAACACTCCCCATGCTTGCACCATGCACTCACCTGTGTGAAAGTTGCAATATCAAAGTACTAAATACTGTTTCCGATCCAAATTTTTGTTAAGTTTTAGTGAAGATAAAGGAGAATAAATGTTTAAAATTCGAATGAAATGCTTATTTCTGCTTTTTGTTTCCGAGAGAACTAAGACAGAATAAGCGTTCTCCATCATGGCGGACCGTCACGATTTCTGAGCACAAATTGTTGTCTCCAGACTATACTAGGGATTTTATTTCTTGGCGCGTGAGGGCCTGACATCACGATGGAATAAATATCGCATGGTTTTTTGCGTCTTCCTCGGTGGAGTCGTTAAATGTCGCATGATGGCAAGCAGTGCTCGATTCGGTCGCGATCAGGCGACATCTAGCGGCACGACCGAGAAATACGCGAAGTACAGTGAGATATTTCACCGTGAAGACTAGGCCTCGCGCGCCAAGGAATAAAGAGCGGAGTATACACACGCAGCGGGCAAGTAGCTCCTTGGGCGGAGCACCGGAGGTAGCGGTTGGCGCCGCGCGATGGACACCGCCTCCGCCTCCGCCGCCCCGTGTTGGTGCAGCGCCGTCCAAACGCCTGTTTGCCCGTCGCGCGCGCTGCACTGCGACAAGGGCGCGTAGTGTTCGTTCGCCCTCCGTCGGGCTCTGGTGGGGGCGAGCGCTCTGCGTTTTGCGCGACCTCGTAGTGGCGTTCGAGGGAGGCGCCTCTGGCCGCGAGGCTCCAGGATTCCAGCGCGGGCGCCGGCAGCAGTTTCAACAACACCTCAGCAGCTAGGGCGAATTCTTGCTCTCATCACTAGCTTTTCCAATCAATTCCAGACGAATGCCAGAGAATTACTCTCATGGGGCACGGACTGCGCGGGATCTTTCTTTCTTCTTCCTTTTCGTATCCTCTCCTTTTACTTGCACACACACATGCCCTGAACTACCACACATGTCGGGAAACCGGCCAGGGGCTCGGAGCTTGTCCCGGGAGGGGCGGCGCCCGCGGGTCGCGGAACGGCCCGGGAGCCGACGTTAGGTCTGCGTCGGATCTCGCCAAAGAGCGGGAAAGAACACCTCCACCTCCTTACTAACACATGCACTACACTTACGGAGTAATAACCCTAGTAACTGACGTGCCCGGAATCATTAACAATCTATCAATCAATTTAGTCCCTAACCCAGCCGCCAAAACTATTCTTTTACACAGCGTCCGCCATAAATAGCCTTGAAGTATGATATAGGTGTTGTGGTGCGTTATCGTTGGCATTTTTCATGAAATAATTATAAACGTTGTCACTGCCAACAATGGTATTTATTACAAGAGCAGGTTTCGACGGCTTAGCCATCATCATCAGTGATTATGATCAACTGATGATGATGGCTAAGCCATAGAAACCGGCTCTTGTAATAAATACTATTGTTGGTAATGACGTTTATAATTATTTCTTGAAGTATGAGCCATTTCCGTTTTCATTTTTAAAACAACAATTTACAGTTTTCGGGCGATTGGCGGTGGCCCAGTTATTATAATCGCAAAAAATTCTCAGCTCGTCTTTTGTCTTAGAGAAGCTCGCAGACAGCAGAAAGAGTTCACGCTCTTCCAGACGTGAAAAACTGAAATATCTAAGGAACGTGAGCTGACGCCAAGGCTTTCTCAAACAAAAAACCCCTCCGCAACCTCAAACCTTCTACGAGGGGGCTCTATATATAGAACGTGCACATCGTCGCGGAAGGTAGCAGTCGGAGAAAAAATCCTGGCCCGGGGCCAAGGAATAAGAAGCACGTGGCAAAATAAATAATACACTTCCCGGGGCCCCGCGCCTGGCCGTCGCCCGCGTGGAAGGGAGAGCAGGGGGTGAAGCCTCCTCGCTCCGCCACAGGGGCGCTGCGGTCGACGGCGCCGCCAAGCCCTTCCGCTTCACTCTCATTGGCTGCTGGCGGTGACGGGTGCGCCAACTGCTAAGAGGATACGTCCCGTAAGCCTAGGGAATGTTCTTTCCTTGGGTGGCGGCGAGATCCGGCGCGACCTATCGTTGGCCAGCGGGGCGCCCCCCAACCAGATATTCCTCACCACCGGGGCACCGCCCCCGCCGGGAGCAGCTCTAAGCTCCCGACCTGTCTCTCGGCGTGTGTGGTGGTGAAAGTGGAAGTGTAAGGGAGGAGGATAGGAGAAGGAAGAGGAAGGAAATATCGCCTATGGTCCATAGCCCCGTTCGTAATTTCCCCGATCAACACCAGGCGAATGCCGGAGCACTACCCTAACACACGGGTCACGGATGGCACGCCATCTTTTTGTCCCTCTTCGTTGCGCTATTTTCATTTGTTCTTACACTCACTGCCACACGCGTCGGGAGGCCATCGTGGGCGTGCGGCGAGTCCCGGCTGCGGCAAAGCCCCATCAAGCCATCCAGCGAGGAAGGAACTTGGCGCGCAACTAACGACCACCGCAGTCCACATCAACCAATCTCATCCAATTACCAACGTCTCTCGGGTCTTTGACACTATGAACCTGGTATTGAGATTAACACGAAATCCTGTAAAGAACTCAATATGTCGCTGCAAAGTGTAAAATAGGAGAATGTCGCTATGTTGAAAGATGGTTTGCACAGACAACACACTCAAATTTTTGCTTTTTCCTGTACGTACGTGTATATATGGTGTAGTGGCGTAATATACGAATACGTACTTAGAATAGAGAAAGTTACGTAATGGTACCGCAAAATTTGCAGGGCTTTTTGATTTTTTCAGTCAGAATCAACGTTTTGTGATTCCTTAACATGGATAGACATTAAAGAAGCTGATAGACCTTACGAAGTCTCTCTGTCCGTCCGTCGTAAGCAACACCGGAGCCTAAACTATTCGTGCCCGATCGATCTGGCTCGAGATTCAGACCTGAGATTTTGACACAATGACCATAACATGACAACAATGACACTTAAGTTTTTTTCTTTAAATTCCATGGCAGAATACACACACACACACTATATATATAAATGCATAAATTGGCATGCATATATAGTCTGCATAGTTCGTTGCAGTAATGTGAATTTAAGCTTCGGCGGGTCTCATCCTCTCCTTTGAACCCCTACGCGCGCAACGCATACAACATTGCCATGCGCAGATTAATATTTCTCAAGCACGTGATATTCGCACGGAGTAATACAAGAGTAATACAAATCCGCCTCTGCTTCAGCACAAAGACATGTGCTGATGGATTATGTGGATTGTGGATGATGTTAGGAAGAATTTACATCATGACATGCCGTCTAATGACGCTGACAAGTCTGGATTAAGTAAACCACCTTCTTCCCCGCGACGCAGCTCTTGGCAGGGGGGAGGCTAACCCTGCTCTCTCAAGGCCGACGTCAGAGGCGGAAGTGCTAAACTATTGATGGACTGATTAGTGATTCGCTCGCTGGCGCCGCCCTACGTCGACTTGCGTGCATTTCCCACACCAGGTATCTCCCACCGCTCCAGCCGCGACAAGCAATAAACCGATCCCCACCGATCTCCCGGCATGTATGGTAACGCAAATGCCTAAAAGTGTAAACAGACTATGCTTCGCGCGCTGTCTTTTCTTTCTCTTTGTTTGTTTGGGAACCGCTCCATCATTCGCCCAGAAAACGTCCGATCTGAGCTCCCGTCCGAGAGATTTCTCCCCAGAGAGCGGCTGATTTCGACCTAGCTCACAAGCTTCAGTCGAAAATCTAGCCACCGTCGAGCTTGCAGTTTTGGCCGCGGGTTTCCCATTCGGCGCCACCGTGCGGCGACCGAGCGAGGCCGGGGGCGTAAAAGGAGGGGAAGCAAAGGGCGAGGCGCGAAGCAGGTGAAGGGAGGGCGGCGAACGGCGTGTGAAGGGCGGAGTGCGGAAGAGCTGGGGAGCCAGCCGCTTCCGCCTGCCAAAGACCGGCCCCCAGCAACCCGCCACACATACGCGTGTTGCGGGCTGCGTAACCAGGCGCTCCAAGCAACTCCACGAGCTCACACTACATGGAACAGATGCGAAATACAAACACAAAGTACTTCTATATGAAGAGAATATCAGATTGTAAAGGCATTTGTTCGGTTGATACTGTCTGATATATAATATCTAACTTTTGGAAGAAAGAAGTTTACGCAACTTTTCTTGGCTGCTTGCAAATTTGAGCGCCATACAGTTTGATCTAATGTGGCAATGAAGTTTTATGTCTTGTGTCCTTGATGGCGAAAAATTTCTTGACTGCAAAAGTCGTTGTTTGTCAGTCCGTTTGTTATTACATTAACTAAAGTACAGTATTGAAGATTAGAGATTTTTTTACTAAATGGAATATGTTCTAAAAAATCAGATATTTAAAAAAAAAGCCCGTGTACAATTATTAGAAAGCAACGAGAACCTTTCTCATAAAATCTGCTTGAAGTTAATGTAATTTAATATATCTTGACGAAATATTTTCCCATTATTTTCTTAAGTAATAATTTTCTACAGTGCTGCCCAATCACACAAAACGTATATCCTGGAAAATCATTCGAAAATTTCTTTACATTTCATTTCGTTGGAAAGGTAAATATTTAATCGTTACCTTTCGTGGAGGTAATCGTTTTACGGGAAATACTACACTATTCCACCATTTTGTCCTGACGTGATCTCAATCTGCATCGTGCACTCTATCTTGCACCGCAATCACTCTGTACTCAGACGTGATGTGATTATTTTCATCACAGGCGAGGGGTTTGCCGCATTGGTCGCCCGTGGCCTCCAACAAAGTTCAGAATTCCGTTGTTTTATCAATTTATTCCATTGCCAAATTCTCAATATTGCAATATACCTACTGAACAAAACAGTTATGTGGTATGTATTGGATAAAATGCACCAGTGTTTAGAAATACAGGTTCTTATTTAAGAGAGCGGCACAAAGACAGAAAATGACAAAATTAAATGCGAACCCAGAGTTTGAAAATGTTTTGTCACGGGATTGTTAATCGCTTTACGCTACGCTCTGCAAAAATGTCAGTAGACGAAAGACTTTCTCGCGAGTGTGGTTCCGTCTCTATCTTTGCTCTTTCTGTCTCTGTTTCTCTCTGTATGTCTGTCCGTCCCTCTCTCTCTCTGTCTCTCTCTCTCTCTCTCTCTCTCCCATCCCCCCCTCTCTCTCATTCTTTTTGTTACTCTCCCTCTCTCCCTCTGCGTCTCTATCTCTCCCTGTATCTGTCTTGGGTTTGCGTTGTATGGAAGGTGACTCAGAATCCCCTTCCCCTTGAATTTCTTCAGGAATGCCGAGATTTTGTTGGCCGTATGAGGTCCAGCGATCCAACTTGACCTAGCCGCGTATGCCTGTGCAGAAGGGAGTCGACCCCTAAGAACACCAGATCAGAGAGCACCGGGAGAGCTGGCATAGGGCATCCACTGATGCCACTCCTCTGAGCGGGACGTTCGAGGTTCGAGTCTCGACGGAGGCAGGATTTTCGAAAGTACCTTCGATACTAAGTAGAATTTAGTCGCTGTCTGGAGAAGAATTCTAGCGGCCGGATGCTCTGTCCGGACGTTTTGCGTAGTTACCCATCAACACCAGGTGAATGCCCTAACAAACGATCCACGGACCGCGCACGATCCTTCCTTCCCCTTCCTTGACATATCCTCACCCCTTACACACACCTACACTAACATGCACTATACTAGCACACAGGCCGGGAGACCAGTCGGGATCTCAGAGCTCGTCCCGGCTGGGCCACGCCGCTGGGAGATACCTGGGAGGGGAAACCCCCGCTAAGCGATCTCGCCACACAGCCAGAGAAGATCACCGCCCCCTCCCCCGGTTAGAGAAATACTACACTTACGGGACTAGCGGCCTTATCAGCAGACGCGCCCATACTCACTAGCAATCAATCAGACGAAAGCTTGCTCGGCGGCGCTCGGGTGCGCGTTGAAGGGGCGTGGGCGTGGGCGTGGGCGCTGGGCACCCCTGCGTGGGCGATCAATAGGCGCGCGCAATCACACCACGCGCCGTTCGGCGCCTCCGCCCGGCGCTCGCTGCGCGGGAAAACCGCCCCGCCGCGGCCCACACCACGCGCGCCCACGCCCACACGCACCTGTGTTGCCACTAGGGAGCGGATTTCCACGATTCGGCGTATCTTTGTCTGTTGCTGCAAGGCACAGCTAAGTGAAACTTCTCGACATTTGGTTGGAATTGGATGCGAAGTACATTAAAATGTTAGTGGATATTTGACCGCTGTTTCTTTTGGGTGCACATCCCTGTAATTTCAGGCGCATACTGCATATTTCATGAAAATAGAGACTTCTTGATAAGACGGAAGAAGATTTGCAGCCAAATTGTCTGTGCACCTTCAAGAATGCACCGTGGATGAGGAATATGGATATTTTTCGATATTCAAGACCCCATTGGCAGAAAATCTCCAGGCTTTTGCGTTTGGCAATATGTGTGTAGTAATATACTATAAAGCAGTACTGAAATTGTAAAACTAAAGTAAACTTGTAAGATGAAAATACATAGACGATAAATTATTTCGATTTCTTCTCTTCTGAAGATAATAAAATATTGTGCAAATGCAGGGCATTTCTTGACAGATTCTTTTAAACCAGGCAGAGGAAATGCAACAAGATGTACTACAATGTACTTCACTAAGGTGAATATTTACTTCAATAATTTCTTTTTAAACTTAAGGTACATTATATCATGTTTGCACAAAAATATACCTTTTTATTCCAAGTATGCTACTCTTGATATTTTTTCAAAGACGTTTCATGAAGAAAGTGAACCATTGTTAATTTTAAGAGCATATTTCAGAATATTTAGGTCGTGCATATGTTTGCATAATTTTGGTAAGATGCATGTTTTTAAAAATATATTTCAGATTTTTAGAGAATAAATATCCTCTCCGTAGTAATCACAGCGTGATTCCCATAGTTCAGCCTCACACGGAATGCAAACCATGTCATTCGTTGAATGAATAATTAAATTCTTAAATACTTTTGACATTTTATGAGCCTAATTTTGGCGACTAAAACGAGAGCCTTTAAGGCGCCAAACTCTACAGACCAGAGATCACCAGCTCAGGAATGGAGAGGTCAGCAAATGCCAAAGCCTGTCCTCTCAACTACACTAAGAATGAGTATGAAACATTATAAATATTTAAACCTCAATGGTAATGTTTGTGGAGCAATACACAATGTACAATGCAGTTTATGTTCACTGTAAATAATGTCCTTGCATTGCAGGCAGTAAAAGTTATCAGAAACATTTATTTTCACACACACACACACACACACACATACACACACACACAAACAGCAGTCGCGGACAACCAATTTACAGTACGTAATCAGTACTGTGATAAACAACAAACACTGCATGATATGTATCACACCCAAACTGCAAACCATTCTCTTCTGGGAAGTTATTAAATAATGTAGAAACTGCTACTCTCCACTGCATATTATTTCAAACTCAGAGTATCGTGTAATAGTTATTATCTACGATGTTTTATGAAGCTCTAAATGACACGACACTTAATAACTTGTACCGCAAACTGCATTCACATTATAAAATTTTATTACAAATTATTCTAGTGATACAGCTTTTGGAGCAATTTCATTACTATTCCCCGCGCTGTTACAGCACGTCTAAATCCTCTGTGTAAATGAGAATTAACGTTAAGCAGCTCGGAATTGAAGATATTGAAATCTAAAAAATATTTTTGACAGTTCGTATTCACACTTTTGACGTAAAAGGAAGTTTTTTTTTTTTGAACATCGACTCTTGTCCGCGGTAAATATATTAGTTTCTTTTTTTTTTCGTTCAAGAACATTTCTACTCTATCATTAACGTCTGTTTTTCAAAAACAAAATATTACAATGCAAGTATTACGGGTTAAATCAAACTTTGGCAATTGTTTTATACGAGAAATGAAATTACAATTTTAATTTGTGTAATTAGGGTTCACAGCACGATTGTGGATTTCTCCATTAATAGTTCGCTCACATTTATGACTCAATAACATAGATAACCCTGGATCAATGCAGTACCAGCATTCAATACGAACAAATGGTGTAGCCATTACTATTCCACCTACTACTATTCCACTATTAATCCATCACTACACCATATACAGCCAGCGCATCGGACGCATATTTATTCCCCAAGAGAGAAGCTCCTGACGGCGGCCTCTGAGGGCAGGGAAAACAACAACTTTTTTACAGAGCAAACGCGAAGAGGAGTCCATCGACAAGTAATGACAAAGATTTGACTATCACAACTTCTTTATTACCGTGTTTCTCAAGTGTTTAGGTATGTTTTGATTTTTGCTTTTCTTTACAAATGAATACTTTTCCCCCCGCATCTAGAATAAAACTACGATCTAATCCCCAAAGTATTGAAGTAAAAGGTTTTTGGTGCTATAAAACGTATATTCTTTCAGCCAGTTCTGAATTATCGTCTGCAGAAGATAAGCTTTACTGGATGATTCATAGCATCGTCCAGTATAGCCCGAGTAGGCCATCAAACTGACAATACCAAGTGGAAATTATTAGCATAGACGCTATCTTATTCGACAGAAGAAATTCTGCAAGAAAGGAACTGCTTCATTATGCCACCGATTCGTTTTCGTCTTGACTCACTCGCCCTCTCAGCTGCACTGGGGATCAGGCGAGTGCAACGGCGACCTTGACCTCAATATCCAACTAGTGCGAGTGAACAAAAAGCAGCCTCAACACATCAACATGGAGGAGGCGCAATGAGTGATCTTCCACAGGCGCAGAGCCAAGTGCTCGGCGGAGTGGCTAATTGTTTGCTGAGACATTATTGCTTATTATTGTCTTCGATTCGCAGATCGATATTCACTGCACATCTTGACTGGATGGCGACGATCGCGGTGATGAGGGAAACAACTCAGTTGAATGATGCTTTGTGTTGTCTTACAGAGGGATTAATGAAAGGGAATTATGAAATGAAAAACATTTAGTTAACCTTTAGTTAATTAGTAAATAAGTGAATCTGAATCAATATTATTCCGTAAAAATAAAATCATGTATGTACCATAGACGTTGAGAGGTTTTAATGATCTCGAGCCAAAAGCCCTTGATCATTAGAAACCTATAACGCCCTTCGTGCATAAATGACTACCACATTTTCGAATGTGCTCATGAAGACGACGGCAAAGATCTTTTGATTAACTGATAGAGTTATTCGGGTGCGACAACGGCTAAGATCATTAATCCCATAAGTGTAGTGCATGTTTCTTGACCGCGGGAGGGGGTGGTGATCTTCGCCGCTGGAGAGCGACATCTGGAAACGACCTACACGCCGACTAGGGGATTTTTCCTAATCAGGTATCTCCCACTAGCGGGGCACCGCCCCTGCCGGGACGAGCTCTAAGCTTCCGACCGGTCTCCCGGCACGTGTAGTGCATGTTAGAAAAAGTGTGTTTAAGTAACGGGGGAATACAGGAGGAGGACGAAGAGAAGATGGCCCGTTTGTTATGGCTCTGCTCCGGACAGCGGCTGAAGCCAGAAGCTATGCAGCTAGTGTGGAAAGTCGTGCCTCCGCCGGGACTCAAACCCTAGAACCCCCGTTGGCAGGCACACACTCCCTGCCACCCTCGCGTGCTCTCCACAGCTGCCGGCCCCCTCGCACGCGCTCTGCGCACGAGGGAGGGGGAGGGGGAGGGGCAGCGGGAGGCCGAGAGCGCTTTGAGGCGCAAATTGCTTAGAGGATCGGAATTCGGAGGCGCCACCGGTCGCACTCCGCCTGCAACTCATTGCTTTCCTTCTTCAGTAGCTTTACACTACCTCAACGATGCTGCGCTGGGAAATGATAAGTTACAGAATTTCTCTTACATGTTTAAAATTAATATTACAAAATACTTGGACCGCACCACACAAAGTACAACATACAAGCCTTTCAGAGCTTCCTAATCAATCTGTTTTCTTTTTATTTTCTCTCATCAAGAGGTGCCATGTTTTTGTTTTCTCCCACTTCGCCAATCTTTACGTAATATATTAATGTACAAAATACTTCAACACAATTATTCAGAATTCTTGCTCCGACAACGGATATGTTCAATAAAAACTTCCGTTCAAACGATTATTCTGAGTTTCCGTCACGACAACCGCTACCGTCGTGGGTTCCGTAAGTGTATTGCATGTTTGATCTCGGAAGGTACCAGTGTTGTTCTCCCGTTAGTACAACGAATCCTGCCCCTATACACACATCGGCTCGCAGTGTTTCCCCATCCAAGAATATCCCACCAGCGGGGCTCCGCAGCAGCCGTGACAAGCTCTAAGCTCCCAAATGGCCTCCCGGCCTATGTGGTAGTGTAGTGCATGTTAGTGTACGTGTGAGTAAGGGGAGAAGATAGGAAGAGGTAGGAACGATCGCGCGCGGTCCGTGGCCCGTTTGCTAGGGTACTGCTCCGGCATTCGCATGGTGCAGATCAGAGAAAAAACGAAAACTGCGGATCAGAGCAGCCAACCGCTACAATTCTCCTTCAGGGGGCGCGTGCGCAGAGCAGGGCGCGTGGGCGTTCTCTAAATTCAAACGCAGGTTTTCTGGCTTCGGGGTGAGGCAGTTAGCGGGTGGGTGTGTTACACCGAAGTTTTCGGGTTCAAACTCGATAAAAGCCGTGGATTTTTAAATGCGAAAAGTGTCCTTCCTACACCTTCCTTCGGAGGGGAAGTAAAGCCGGCTATACCCTGCAGTAGATTTACTGCATGTAAAAGATCCTGAAGCCTCCGAGTTACATTTAAATCGCCTGTTTTAAGGACCCTTTATCTCCGCTAGATGGCAGACTGAGAGCAGACAGTTTCGTATCATGAAATAAGGCATCGTTGAATAGAATGCAATACACTTCTAGACTCATTGCCTTTGTTTGAGACTAATGAACTATTCTGATACCAGAAATAGCTTACACTGTTCTTCATTAAATTATATATTTACTTTTTTCACATTAATGATTTTTTCTAATTCAGCAAGAAAAAATGTCATCTCGTACAATTTCTTGTGTCACTATTTAACAAAATTGAAATAAAATGGCAGTTTATTCGAGTATTACATAATGAGAATTTCTATCCACTATTCGCGTGACATCAATTGATGCCCTGAGTCATCTATACCGGTCAAACGGCATTCAATAAGAACGGAGTTACATTCCTGTAGATCCCAATTTGTGTTGATACATATTACAATACTTAACCAGGCAGATTGTTGCTTAGAGAGGGCGTTGGTTTCGGGGACACGTGTTCTCCCAATCTGCCGACGTTTATCTTCGAAGAGAGGGCGTCTTGGGCGGAGTTGCTTCTGTTTTCGTCATTACTCTATGACCTTCGCGGCCCCAAAAAGACAAGAATGGCGTTACGTCAACACTTCTTCTTGCTTTGCATTAAATCGTTCAAACAGATACAGACTCAGCCTTCGCTGCAAGATCATGCTTTACCGGCAAATATCTTTGTGTTAAATTTCTCCTCTGGATCGCACATTTCATGAGTTTTACCGCCGACGTTTCTTCGTCACTGACATTGGCTGAAAACGCCTCAATTCTCGCAGTGATCGCGACTCCATTCGCCAGCAGCAGTCAAAATTGCACTTGAGAGGCCAACGTCTCGACTCGTGGCAGGGGAGAGTGCAGCTCAAGTGACTCTTTGGTTAACGCACACCCTTTCGAGTAGGGCCCTCATGAGATAGCAACGCTTTCTTGCAACACAAGCAGTAATAATAATCAATGAATATAAGTGAAAAAGTTTTTAAATAATTACGTTATTTTATATTTATCAGATTAAATGGATTTTAATTTTACTTCTTCTGTTTCAAACTCCTCAAACTGTTTCAAACTTAAACTCTTTTCAGAGGAATGTCAAATTAAAGATTTCAAATGCCGTTTCAATTTCAATACTGCCTTAACGGAGTTCAGAACATTTATTGGAAAACTGTACACGAATGGTATCAGAAAAATGTATCTGACTTTGAGTGTTTAAAAGGCAGCCCTATAATATAACACACAATACAACAGAAAGATAGACTCGATAAATCTACTCTCCACCACGCGTAAATGACACACCTCACCACTGTTGAAAAACTATTTCAAAGAAAAATTGGCATACTCTTCTAGATTTGCAGTGGGTGACAAGCAAAGGCAATTATATAATATCCACAGATTTTACCAAGACAAACGTAAATCACAAAAAAACGCAAGATTTAAACATACAAAATATGACAGCCAGGACCTCGCTTTTCACGTTTTAGACACATTTTAGAAGCTCCCTGAACAGTAAGATGTTTGTAATAATCAATGCCTCTACGCAGACTTGAAAAACGTCATCGGACGCAAGATCCGTGATCGAGCGCCTTGGTTGTCCCGGGGTCAGCAGTCGTTGGCACAGACGAGGTCGTTTCGGCCGCCACGCTGCGACCTTCTTCAGGGCGAAACGCTGGCCCTGTGCCCGACTCGCGGCTCCTCGGCGCTGCCTCCGGCCGCGGACGCCCACGCGCTCCTCCCGCGAGCGGCCATTTCGGCGCATTTCGCCCCCGGGGAGGTCGCGGCACGAACGGCCGGCTGAGCTGGCTCAGGGCGACAAGTGATGTTACAGCTCTGACTGGGAGGGCCTAGCAATCTCGGCTATCCGGATAGGCCAAATTATTATTATTATTATTATTATTATTATTATTATTATTATTATTATTATTATTATTATTACTTATAACATTAATTATATTAAATATTACAGAGTTACAGCGTCGATGTGCTTGTGCTATGTGCGCGGGGTGGGGGAGTTCAAAAATGTTTACTTGGCGACTTTCTGAAAAGCGCCTTCCGTCCTTCTTTCAATACAGAATTCTGGAATGAAAAAAAAATCGAGACTGTCAGCACAAAACTGTGTTAGAATCTGTTTTGATGACGTATTTCAAGAAAAACTCTGTTACCTGCCCGGGGAACAAACTGAAACTGTGCAATCTGTCCAAATTTGTACATCGATATCATACTAAGGGCACGCAGTCACCTGTATGTCGGACGTTAAAAAATGTTGCGGCTTCGTGTAAAAAAACAAATGAAAGCAGTTCTTTCGAGATCGAAGGCTTGTGACAGCAACCACATCGACTGGAGAACACGGTCACCGAAGAAAATAGCAGAAAGTCAACATCATTAGTAACAACAGAAAATAAGGTGTCCACAGTTCACAGTCACCAAAACACAGGAATGGATACACGTATTATCTGCAAATAATAAGGATTGTTTGAATTAATTTCGTTGATACTTTTTACCTGACACGATAGTCTCAAAGCGTTCCTCCCGAGTTACATTATTCTGGTGGGAATGTTGATACCTGAAACAAAAGAAAATGTAGTGATATACTATAAACTTAATTATCAGCATTAATACAAATTCATTCCAATTACTTATTTCCTGAAAAACTGTCTTATATACTTTTTGATAATTACATCGATTGTTAATCATAAATATGTATTTAC
Organism: Gryllus bimaculatus; assembly: GCA_017312745.1. Lineage (NCBI taxonomy): Eukaryota > Metazoa > Arthropoda > Insecta > Orthoptera > Gryllidae > Gryllus > Gryllus bimaculatus. Next base: position 2,009,109 of record BOPP01000195.1, on the reverse strand, counting down.
ATTACAGTTCTCTTACGAACAGACATTTTCGTCTGCAAATTTGCTTCCATACGAAAAATAAAACAAGTAGTAACGCAAGGCGCTGTCCCCACAGAACGTCTCGAATACCTCAAAGAAAAGCACGAGATTGAGTCGATAATATGAATAATGGTACGTAGTGTTAGAAGTAGCTTTGCACTCGTATGACGTCAGTTGCGGCACAAGCAGCTACGCACCTAGTGTGAGAATGCAGTCCCAACGTATAATGCGAGAATAGGGCAGTCAAGTTTTTGCGTTTTTCAACTAAAATCGAAACTGTTTGAAGGTTTTTGTATTTTTCACGGTTACACAGTACGTAACGATCTCATAGTCACTTTTCAAACACACGGGGGCTGGGAAGTTTTTTGTTGTTGTTTTTTTCAATTCAATTAGTTTTTTTCTTGCATCCATTGGAGATCAGTACTCGTTTCTGAATTTTTTTCGAGTTCCTAGATATCAAGAGAAACCATAAAGTACCTTGTCACTTGGACGGAGGGTACAAAGTTTTAAATATTTCAGTCACTTTATTTTGGTATTCATTTACATGAAGTGTAAGGGCTGTTCACCCTCTTGACTTGGTCAGCATGCCCACTATCCACGGCGCAACCCCAGTTTTGATTATCGGCCGGGCCAAAACTATAACTGCGCGCTTTTACTTCATATGTCCCAGTATGTATTGCTGAGTGACGATGAGAAACTAAGGCTATGAGATGAAGGGGTGTCGTGCTGAGTCGTGTCGGCCGGGAGGCTGGGCCGCCGCTGGCCGGCGAAGGCGCGTGGCGGGCAGTCGAGCGAAGGACAGCAAGGGCCCTGCCATCGCCAAGCAATAAGAGGCCCGGAACGACGCCGTATGCGGTGGACGAGGGTCTACGGTTGGCAGAGGGAGAGCCCAAATGGTCCGTGGCTTGGCCGGGGGTGCAACCCAGGTCCCAGCAGTGGAAGGCCTCTGCCCTGAAGCAGCTTCGAGGCGGAGCGGGTGGCGGGTGGCGGTGGCGGACGGGGGTGGTGGCGGTGCGGTGGGGTGCGGTGGTCGGTCGGTGGCTGGCTGTAGTGTGCGTGGCGTGGGTGGCGGGTGGGGGCTGTGGCGGTGCGCGTGGCGGGGGCGGTTGGCGGTTGGTGGTGGTGGGTGGCGGTGGGCGTCGCGGTGGTGTGGCGGTCAGTGTGGTCGGTGCGGTGGTGTGGTGGCGGGGCGGTGGGGGTGGCGGTGGCGGTGTGGAGGGGGGGTGTGCCGGTGGCGGTGCGGTGGCGTGTGGTTGGTGGTGGCGGTGGTGGGTGCGGTGACGGTGGTGGTGGCTGGTGGTGGTCGGTGGTGGTGGCGGTGGCGTGGGGTCGGTGGGTGCGTGGCAGTGCGTGTGGTGGTGGCGGGTGGCGGTGAGCGTGGTGGGGCGTGAGCGTGGTGGCGTGGCGGTGGCGTGGCGGTGGCGGTGGTGTGTGGTTGGCGTGGGGTGGCGGTGTGTGTCGGTGCGTTGCGGGTGCGTGGCGGTGGTAGGTGGTGGTGGTGGGCGGTGTGATGGGTGGGTGGCGGTGTGCGGTGGCACGGTGTGTGGTGGTGGTGTGCGGTGGCGTGGCGTGGCGTGCGTGGCGGAAGCGGTGGTCGGTTTGTGTGGTGGCGGTGCGGGTGGGTGCGTGGCGTGGCGTGCGGATTGGAGTCAGGTTGTGGTGGCGTGCGGTGGGGTGGCGGTGGCGTGGCCGGGGTGGTGTGTGCCGGGTGCGGTGGCGTGGCGGTGGCTGGTGGTCGGTGCGGTGTTGGTGGCGGTGGCGTGGATTCGTCGGTGGCTGGTTGGTGGGTGGTGGGCGGTGTGGGGTGGCGGTGGTGGTGGTGGTGGTGGCGGTGGCTGGTGCGTGGCGGTGGCGGTGGGTGGGTGGCGTGGCGGGCGTCCTGTGGTGGCGGTGGCGGTGGAGGTGGTGGTGGCGGTGGCGGCTGGCGGTGGCGGGTGGTGGTGGGTTCGGTGGCGGTGGCGGGTTGGCGGGTGGCCGCGTGGCCGGTGGCGGTGTGGTGCGGTGGTGGTGGTGGTGGTGGTGGCCGGTGGCGGGCGCTGCGCGTGTGGCGGTGGTGTGGTGTGGTGTGTGGCGTCGCGGTCGGTGGTGGTGGTGGCCGCGTGGCGTGTGTGCGTGGCGTGGCGGAGGAGTGGCGGGTGGTGGGTGCGTGGCGGTGGGCGGTGGGGTGGCTGTGGCTGTGGCGGTGGTGGTGTGGTGGCGGTGGCGGTGGGGGTGCGGTGGGCGGTGCGGTGGCGGTGCGTGGCGTGGCGTGCGGTGGCGGTGGAGGTGTGTGCGGGTGGCGTAGGCGTGGCGTGTGTGGCGTGCGTGGCGGTGCGGGTGGCGGGTGTGGCGGTAGTGGTGCTGTTTGTGGTTGCGGTGGCGGTGGCGGTTGGCCGTGGTGGTGGTGCCGTGGTGGGGCGTGCAGTGGTGTGGGTGGCTGTGGCGGTTGCGTCAGTGGCGTGCGGTGGAGTGGCGTGTGGTGCGGTGGCGGTGCGCTGGCTTTGCTATCGCGTCATGAGTAGCATAATATCGTCAGGGTGGCGGTGGCGTGGCCGGTGGTGGTGGCGGTGGCTTGGCGTTGCGGTGGCGGTTGCGGTGGTGGTGGCGGTGGCGGTGGCGGTGGGCGTGGCGGTGGCGGTGTGGTGCGGTAGGTGGTTGTGTTGTGTGCGGTGGTGGTGGGTCGGTGCGTTGGTTGAGTGTGCGGTGTGTGCGCGGTGGTGAGTCGGTGCAGGTGGCGGTCGGTGTGGTGTGGTGGCGGTGCGGTGCGTGGTGCGGTGGGTGGTGGCGTGGCGGTCGGTGGCGTGGAGTCGGTGTGTGCGGTTGGCGGGTGGGTGGCGGTGGCCGTGGAGGTGTGTGTGGTGGTGGCTGGCGTCGGTGTGGTGCGGTGCGTGGTCGTGGCGAGTGGAGGTGGTGGTGCGGTAGGTGGTGGTGGTGTGTGCGGTGTGGTGTGGTGGTTCGTGCGGTGGCGGTGCGTGCGTGGGGGGGTGGCCGGGCGTTAGCGTGGTGGCAGGTGGCGGTGGCGGTGGTGTGGCTGGCGGTGGACGGTGGTGTGCGTGCGGTGGCGGTGCCTGGTGTCGGTGCGGTGCGTGGCTGGGCGGTGGCGGTGCGGTGCGGTGTGGTGCGGTGGTGGTGTGTGTGGCGTGGGGGTGCGGGTGCGTGGTGCGGTTGTGTGTGGCAGGTGTGGTGCGTCTGGTGGTGGTGGCGTGCCGGTGGTGGTGCGTGGCGGTGCGAGAGGTGGCGGTCGTGTGCGGTGCGTTGGCGCGTGCGGTGGGTGGCGGGTCGGCGTGGCGCGTGGTGGTGTGGTGGCGTGCGGTGGGGTGCGGTGGCGGGTGGCGTGCGTGCGGCTGCGGTGGCCGTGGCGGGAGGTGGTGTGGCGGTGAACGTGGCCGGTGGTTCGGGTTGGCGGTGCGGTGGCGGTGCGTGGTGGTGGCGGTGTGGTGGCGGTGGTGGTGCGTGGTTGCGTGGCGTGGCAGTGTTGCTGTGGTGGTGTGGCACTGGTGGTGCGTGGCTGGTGTGGCGGTTGGTGGTGCGTGCGTTGCGGTGGAGGTTGCGCAGGTGGTGGTGGCGTGCGGTGGCGGTGGGGTGCGGTGGCGGCGGGAGCGTGGTCGTGTGCGGCGGGGTGCGTGCAGTGCTGCCTGTGTGGCGTGGCGGTGGCGGTGGCGGCGGTGGCGGTGCGTGGCGTGGTGGTGGCGGTGGTCGGTGCTTTGTGCGGTGGCGTGGTGGCGGTGGTGGTGGCGGTGGCGGTGGTGGATGGCGTGGTGGGGTGCGGTGGGTGCGGCGTGCGGTGGCGGCGGTCGGTGGTGCGGTGGCGGTGGTGTGGCTGGTGTGGTGTGCGCGCGTGGGGTGGCGGTGGCGGTGGTGGTGGCGGTGGTGGTGGTGGTGCGGCGTGGGGTGCGGTGGCGGTGGTGTGGCGGTGGTGGTGCGTGGTGGCGTGGCGGTGGTGGTGGTGCGTGGGTGGCGGTGGCCGTGGTTGAGGCCAAGTGGGCGCCCCCCCGCCGCCGCCTGCTCTGCCTCCGCGTCGTCCTCCTCCCCCCCCCCCGCGGCGAGGACGACGAGGAGGCGGCGGCCACAAGGGCTTCCGCTCGGCGCGCACTTGACCGTCCACACCGGAGAGCGCCCCGCCCCGCCCCGGCCCCGCCCCTACCCCGCGCGGCGCTCCGCGCGGCTAGGCGTCACCGACAGGCCGGCGGATCGAGCCCTGGCGGTGGCGCGGTTTTACAGACGATTCGAGCAGCTATGATCGGGAGTCTTCTGACGGACCAAAGACCCTATCAAATGTGCCACGGACCTATCATCACCCCGCTACTCTACCACACGTGTTGGGAGACTAGTGGAGAGCTCTTACTTCGATCTTGTAAGTGGGCGATGACATTAAGTCGTTCCACCCCCTTCCATACAAAATAAATCTTTTTAACGGCGATAAGCACATTTCTCAGGCCACGAGCCCCGTTGATAATGACGTTCGCGAAGGAGTTAAAAAGATTCTCTTTATACAGCAGGATGAGTAATAATGGACCAATGACATCGGCCACTTAAAAACATCGAAGTGTAGACCTTTGTCCGCCTGGGGCGTAGCCGCGAACGTGGGAGATACCTGGCTGGGGAAAATCCCCGCAAGCAAACGCGTTGCCCGTCCCTGCATCCTCCCATCCAGCGGAGAAAGATCGCCGCCACCTCACGAGGGAAAAGCATGCACTACACGTATGGGACAAGTGACCTTTGTCATTGCCGCGCACGGAAACACGAAATAATGAACTAATAATAGAAAGATTGCCTTTCTTACTCGCAAAGTAAAATATCACCTTTCCTACTAATATAATAAATTATCCATAATCATTTCATGAGGTCTAGCATACGGAATTAATACAAGTATCAGTGTCTAATAAGAATAGAATAATTGTTAAAACTCGTATTACAACATACTTAATCCACAATGAATTGTTTACAACTAATATCAGTTTCATAATCAAAAAGAAACTGACTTTTCTGATAATCTATGGTCTATCAAATATTGCACCATCAGTGTCAAATTTATCAAAATGAAAAAAACGAAATCCGCATTTTATTCTAATTTTACAATGGGAATAAAATGCTCTTCTATGTTAATCAGATCCTATGATCGTATTATAACTCTCGATTGGATATTAAACTCGGTACAATACCCTTCTTTGAAAATAATTTAACCGCATATTGTCATGTCTTACAATGCTTATTCTGCGATTAGCTATTTCTGTTTTGAACGCCCGAACATAGAAAGATTATCTCCCAATTCGACGAGTATTAATGATTTAGGGTTCTTTTGATATGTTGAGCAACTCTTCGCCAGCCAAATTGCACACAATGAAAAATTCACTCTCATAAGACCTCCCGCAGAAGCATTTCCTAGTGGAAATGCCAATAAACAATTGTCTGAACAGCGCTGCTATAGTTATGGCTACGCCGCGAAAATTGTTACGTAGAACTCTTTCAGTTTGTATGAAAGAAATTCGTTCCTGTGAAGTTTTCTCATACGCAGCACGTTAGTGATGTATTGACTCTGAAACTAGCTTAACGACCTTTTCTAGGCCAGCGAAAAACAAGTCCGACTACATTTGTTCGTGCAGAAATAAAAGAACTGAGAACAAAAGAACCAAAAAAGAAGTTACAGAACGTTCCACGGAGTAGAATAGTTGGTTAGACGGGAATAGAAAAGTTATACGTATCTGCAATCGCTTCAAAAAGGCATAGAATCTCACTGGACTCACTGGACAGAAATTCCTTGAGGGGTTGGAGTCGAACAGAAAAGTTATACGTATCTGTAATCGCTTCCAAAAGGAATACAATCTCAGCTGTGAACTCTCGTCATGCCGTCTACAGGAAATATGCGTTTCTGTTCTGTACAAGGAAACATTAATGCAGGGTTTCTGATAAGCTACAAGAGGAGAATTGAGACATATGTTAGTAATATAAATCTTCTTCACATCGGAGGCAATTTTTCTAGTTTTTAGAATCAAAAAAGATTTTACATATTTACCAAAACTCGGCAGTGACATAGGAGGCACGTCCAGAAAGTAACTAGTTCCCTAGATCATCAACGAAAAGAAAACACAATTTCATGAAAAACGTGACTGCAGCAGATAAAGCAGACAGATGAACTAATTTCTTACAAAAACACTAACAGAACGGAAACATTTGTAATGCCGAGCAATCAACATTTGCATTCTGTATCGCAGGCGTTTGCCATCGGGGATAGGCTCGTGTTTGACAGCCGCCTACGACCCTAATTGCGATTCGTGTAATGCTCACTGGACAGGAATTCCTTGAGGGGTTGAAAATGATAACAAAACAATTGAGGCGAGATCTGGACTATAGGCTGAATGGTCAAACATGCCTGCGGGATAATCAAACCTTAGCATTCTACAAAAACGCAACTAACGTAAATATAAACTACACGAGAGACATTTTAAAAACCAATTGTATAATATTTGGAATATCAAAAGAATTCATCAAAATGGCGTTCTGTCAGCACTATCGGTGCAAAAAGTTAAAAGAAACATTTCGGTGCCGCTTTGAGGAACCATTTTGCAGCGGCCGGTCGGGGGCTTGGAGCTCGTCCTGAATATAGTTCGGTGCCAGCCAGCGCGGCAGGAAACCGCCTCCTCCCGCACTAAACATCCACTACACTAACGGGACTAATGACCCTATTAGACGTTCCCGAAACGCCAATCAATGAAGCCCTCCGGTCAGTGATTGAATTCGATCTCCTTATGAAGCGAGTATGGAAAATCCAATGCCGGGACTCGACATTTTCTTTTTTTCATTTTATTTTCTTGTATGTGACCATTCAGCCATTCAAGTGATTGAACAATTAAGTAAATCGTTTAATAGGATTTGGTATTCTTAACATATTGAAATCTTCAACGTGTTAATTAAAAAATAATTTTGAATATTATTATTTTTATTCAATGTACAGTATAGACTTGTGAATGTTGACAAGTCATCTGTGTTTAATTTTTTAGGTTTATTTAGAGAGAAGAAATTTATCTTTCGAAAATTTTGATTTTATCTGGCAGAAAATAGCATTACGACGTAAATTGGGTTTCGATTAAAGGAGAGGAATCAAATGCAGAATAAAACAACTGTTCGCAGGTTTGTGAACGTGATTTTTATTCGTATTTGTTTTTAGTTCTCTGTGAATCTGAGATTTGGTATTAATGTAAACCATGGGGCTTGAATTACTTTTAAGGCATTTGCTTCGTACTACCTAGAGATTGTATACTGATGGCCATGCATGGTTACCACGGAGCGGGAATGCGTAAGTAAGAGATGGTGGGGTTGCAGGTTAATAAATCAATAGTTGACATTCTGTTTTTAAAGATGATTTTCAACTCTAAGTCTCAGCCCTGGCACCTCCCTGACAACAATGCTGAAGCAACTGTGATGCTGCTGGGTTATCATATCCCGTTTGTAAGATTAAGACATAATTGTGGGTGCCCTTTTCATTTGCGTTTCTACGAGATTTCAAGCTTCTTAATGGGGCCATAAAACTACTCATCAGTGTTATCCAGTGACGAGTGAGAACGATCTGTAAAAGTTAATTTAGAATTGACCAAATTTGACACTAATATAGAAACAACAATATATGATACTAACATCTTCTAAACAATTTCTTTAATAAAATATTAGAGCTGTAAAATGTGAACGATTTGTGAATGACGATAAAAAGCTATCGAAATATGAAGTATCAAGACAATCAAAAAAGCACATTCGGGCATAATGCAGACACGAACAAATTTCCCACAACAGGTCACTGAACAGCCGCCCGGATCAATACTAGAGACTGTTTGCCTCGTGTATATGTACAGAGAGAATGGAATATGAGGTACGCACACGAGTGTATCAGGTTTAACGCAGTTGAATTGGCAGAATTTCGTTTGTTCAAGCACTATTGTCCAAAGCAACATTAAATAACAGCATTTTTTGTTCATTACATCCAATAGAATCATGTTTTCTCGTTTACTCAGAGGAGTAGGGAGTAAATTACAATACGACAACAGATTTAAGTAAAATTCAAGGTAGTTTCATATCGATATGTTGTCACCATATTATTGTAATAATAAACAACCAATACTGCATTACGTGTCATAGTATTAAAGTATGGGTTGTAGTATTCTTAAATTATGTGTGGCAATGTTTTAAATACAAAGAGTTGAAGGTAAAATATTTGAGCATGAAATATAATTTCAAAAATGTTTAATCAGCTTTTTTCGTAGATTACTATCTTATTTGTTCAAAAGCTTTTACTTCTCCTTCTTTCATTTAAAGTTAGGCACAAACATCAAAAATGCAATATCGATGACTATAAGACTTCATTTTCCATTCAAAATGAACAAACACGAAAGCCCCAATTTTCCCACGGATACCATGTTCACTACAAGAGCAACATATAATCCCTGGAATTACCAACATGTAACTATCGACTATTTCTTTGATTCAAGTTTGATATGTGTACACCACATGATAAATTTAGAGCATCGTTATTTGGTGAAGTTACCTACATGATACAAGGGTCTGGGAACGACAGACGTTGAGACTGCAAGTTCGTATAAAGCCTAGAAACCAATATTACTTTCCGTTGTTCGCACTGTGTCTTCTACATTATAATCGTGATTCGCAGTGCTTAATGTGCAACTTTCGGAATATGTCGGAAAGGTCTTTTTTTCTATTTTTTTCGCTCGATAGGTTCATAATTTTTCAATTGATTTCTAATTTATTTACTATAAAATTTAATTCAGATGGGAAACACGTCACTAGAGAAATATGCACTGTTTGTAAATATTTGGTTCAGAACATCTCTGGATTAATTGTGTCATAGAGAGAGTAATTAAAACTCTATTAAGAGAAAGTGATTCCCGCCATTTTACACTCTGGGTAAGAGAAAAAGCGGAAACGAGAACTGAAGAGAAAGAAAGCAAGAGAAAGGAGAAGATGGAGACAAAGAAAAAGGAAGGAAAGAGGTGCAAGAGATGAACGAGGCAAAGGACACCTTCCGACTGATGTACTGATTCCTGCACAGATTGATAGAAAGAGACTAGTGGTGCTAAAGCAGCACCTTCTTTATCCTCGGAATTTCACGCAAAATTACAAGAAGAGTACTCACATTTTCGATAAACTTTACATGACATTATTTCAAAATCTATCTTTGAGGAAGAGGTTTCATTCAGGGAAACGATCGTTATCTTTAATATGTTAGTTGTAGAAAGACACCGAAAAAATTTTGAACTTTTGCAATTTTCGTAAAATCAGGGTTATCAGCCAACATGCGACTTGCACCCTTCTTAAACGTCCTCCACGCTATCCAAAAAAAAAATTGATAAAAAACGATGACTACATATTTTGAAAATGGCCCAAGGGGCTCATGTAAAGTACTCTGTAAGATAAAATATCGGTTTCAAATTCAAGGATCCGCGACGTCCACCAGATCGATTGGGGAATTTCAATTTTGGAGAAATCGGCTGAACGATTTAGGCGCTAGCTTTGTACACAGACGGACAGACAGATGTACCGGCAACCAACTTTTCGTTAACAAGGACCCACAAGACATGTATTCTCGCTACACCACGTGTTAGGTGATATTTTTAACAATTTAGCAACTGGATGTATCCACTTTTTCGGTCCCAGGGTCCTGTAATATGATATTTTTCTGCCGAAAATTCGCTGTTTGTTTTCTCTACTCCGTAGCGAGAAAGTAAAAATATTGATATGCGTGAAGCCAGCGTTGTGTTTATTTCCCTGACCCTGGGCCACAGCCTCTGCATTGCGAGCGCCCTGTGTGCTGTCCTCTTGCTGCTTGACGAAGATCGCACTCGGCAGGGTTTGCCCACCTGCAATGCTGTTTCACTTTTCATTTATTATCCGGGACGAACACTAAACTGACATTTAACCACTCCAGTTTTATCTCTGTGGAGTAGTATATGACTTCATAATATTTAAACGGAGAGTATGGGGGTTTAATCCATTATTGTTATTATTATTTATTCCTTACCTCCAAATTCACAAACAATTATATCTCCCCTAAAACAAATAAATCCGAAAATATCCACTGTTTTTTTAAATGTTTTCTCAACTCTTAAATATATTCAGAGATACTAATTTTATTTATTTATTTTACCTAATGTTACACAATTTTAACAAATAAATTTTACTGAATTTTTGTTGCAGAAAAAAATGAATTTCAGTAATGATAAGATTCTCTTAAGTTATATTTAAAGAATAGGTTTACCACCAATACCTCTACCTCCTTTACCTCCAATAGAATCATTGAACACAAGAGTCAGGTGTACGTCAAATTGTAATAAACACGTAAATGTAATAAATAATAAAAAATTGTTACTGATTCTTGTTTCATCGAAGAGTTTTAGATTCATATATATGAATAATTAAAATTTCTCGCTAGACTCTTCGTTAAAATACACTCGTCAATCCAAATGTCGGCCTTTTACCCGCGCGGCAGGCCCCTCCGCAGTGGCAAAGAGTGCCTGGTGCCCCTCACCTTCAGGGTGGCCACTCATGTCCTGAGGCAAATTTCCCTCACTTTTCGTAGAGCGTTTAAAAAATATTTCACCAACAGGGTTCGCAGAGTATTTCACTCTATTTAAAGAATATACAAAAGCAAACCGAACACTAATTTTTAATTGATAATTAGTGATTCTGCTAAACGCGTCAACTGATAAGGGCATTAGCCCCGTAAGTGCAGTGCATGCTTTTTGCTCGAAAGGTGGCGGTGATCTCCCCCCCCCCTCGCTGGATGGCGAGATGCGGCGCTGGCCTACCGTCGGCTAGAGGGGTTCTCCCCAACCAGGTATCTCCCTCCAAAGTCCGCGATTTTTTTCGCTTTTCCAGAGAGTGGCCGCCCTGTCGTAGGAGCTGCTCCTCGTCTGAAGGGGGCCGTCTCGTGTCACAGTGCTGCCAACTGCGCGGGGCCGATGGCGTTGCGCTCCTGGCATCCGCCTGCCCGCGGAGTCGCCGCATTCAACGCCCAATCGATTCATTCAGATGGCGCCCCGTCGCAAGGAGGAGGAGACGCACGGCGCAGTCGGGTGCAAGTGTGTAGCGTATGCTCTTACGAGTTCGCAAAGATGATTCTTACGCATAGTGAACAGAGGTATTATAGTCATGGATTGCGTTGTAGCTACGCACACCTTATGTAGGTCTGAGTATACAAATGATCTTTCAGAGTACATACGCATAGTGTATGTAGTTCGTTACAGCAAAGCTGTTTCGTACGCATAGCACATGGAGCTACGCATATCGTACGTAGTTACGTGTACACGAATGATCTTTCGCAAGCGTAGCGTATTTGCTACGCATTGCGTAAAACAGATAGCGAATGTAGCTATGCGTATGCAAATGAGGCCTTCCACAAGGCGTTCTAGGGTAAAGACCACGAGGATGTGGAAAAGGCAGCTGCAAGCCTGTAGCCCGTCGCAAATAACGACTAAGATAGTGTTACAAAGCGAACTAGTTGTACAAGGACAGTTCAACGGGCTTTCATCAAATAAGACCATACCCGTTAATGTGCTCCTAATTCATATTTGTTCAAAGAAATCACAAAACAAAAATAGAATTTGATCCTGCTCGCGCATTGCAATAACATTTGTATTACGACAGGAAGTCCCAGAATAAATGTTACAAATATTAGGGCACTTATAGGGGAAGGATGATAAACAGTGCAGGAGCTTGACAATGTTCGGCCCGGGGAAATTCTCAAACGTTGTCGCCCCCCCCCCTGCCCACACGAGCCGAAAAATATTGAAAATGTGAAAGTTGTGTTAAGAATCTGTATGCGTTATTCGTACATGCAAATATTACTGTATATTGTTACTTCATACCTTAAAATATTTTCACTAATATTTACTATGTGCAATTTTGGAAAAGTACTCCGGTTCCTTGAAAAAACAACTACACTTACGGGCCACAGACCGCAGCAGTTGACGCGCCCGAACTCACTTATCACTCAATGAGCAGCGAGGCCCCACCCGGCAGTCGCTCCGGACGAGGCCCTGCGGCCCCCCGCCGAAGGCCGCCCCCGCCGAAGGCCGCCCCCGTGTGTGCGCCGGGCGCCCGCTCTCGCACGCCCCCCTCAGCGAGTGTTTACTCTTCGCTTTTCCCTGTCGCGCCTGCGCAGGCGCCGCTCCGGGGCTCTGCGAAGAGGAAGCTCCGCTCGGAGACGCCCTCGAAGCCGCTTACGAGGGGCGACAGCTCTCCGGCGAACCCCAACGACTTCCCAAAGGCCGAATGAGAACCTCGAGGATCTTCAGCTCAAACACATCGAAGCAAATTGCAATTCGATAGAGACCGACGTTAAGGAATTTGGACAAAAACTGAGGTTCTTGGAAAGCATTCACGGAATAGGCTTACTTTATATATTTATCTCGAAATAAACGAAGGGCCGACGAACATTTCGGCTTCTCTGAGTTTGATTGCCTCTTGGCTAATCTGGGTAAGATCGACCACCTTTCCAGTCCTTCAATGAGAATCTCTAGGTTCTTTAAAATCAACATGTTCAAACACATCAAACCAAATTCTAATTCAAAATACAATTAAGTCAAAACTTGAAGGTAACCTAATAAAAATCGATATTCTTAAAAACAATTCGTAGGATACGGGTATATATGATTTACCTTGAAACAAAGAAAGCACATCATAAATTGAAACAGCAAAATTAAAATAAATACTTCCTGTTGCTGTTTTTTTCTAAAAATGTTCATGTTGATATCGTTTAGTGTTTTGCATCTTCGACCAGCTGCAGGAAATTAGCTGGATAGTTCGTAAGAAGTAACAACAAATTAAAATTTTCCCTTTAAACATCGTTTGATGTACTTACTTTTATCGTGTTACTAATAATTCGGTTTTAACACTAGAGCCACGAATTAAAAGGACGTCTTCTAAAATGGTTAAATAAAAAACATTTTATTTCCTTTTTAAGCGGTCATTCCCGGTGTCTCACTAATGCGGATTCTAGGACCGGAATAAAGGAGGAACTTCCTGGCTGTGAATGCTCCGGTAGACAAATTCGCGCTGTAAATCGGACTTTACGATCTTTTATGGCTCTTCGATCGACGGTTTATGGAGTTCTGCGCCGACCACAGCCGGGGAGATGCAACACATGGAAATAACAGGTCGTAAACACACGGGAAACGGGGAGACGGAGCGCAACCCGCACAAACTACACGAGTAGGATGTTCCCGCGAAGGCTTCTTTCAGTTTCTGGCCTAACAAACTTCCAGTTGTGATACGAAGACCATGTTACGTCACACCCTTCACTTATGCGCACTGTTCACATCAGTGAATTTCCATTGAACATTTCCATGCCTTTCAAACTATTCTATGATGTTTTGTTCCCAGATTGGCCAGAAACTGCTTATTTCGCCTCATTGTTATCAGTAAATTTTCCTTCTCCATACGGTTTTCTTCAGTTCTGAGAAGTAGTAGTTGCTGGGTATAAAATTCTGGGCTATAAGGCGGGACTAATTCCTACGAGTCATAGTCCTTCCCAGAATTCTTCGCAATCTGAATTGTGTGATTTTTTGTGAAGCCAAATGAGATATCACGCACCGCACCCTAGTCAAGCATCTCTCTTTACAACACTGATTAAAATGACGTTTGCAAACATATCACAAGAATAAAACATGAGAGTATCTACTGCCAGGAATTCCCCATTTTTGGGCGTTTTCTAGGTCAGGGCAGAAACGTATGGGAACCATCTGCGCAAAAGGATGTTTCCAGAGATTTCGCTAAAAAATATTTTCATTTTCTTTCACCAACTGAAGTGTTTATCTGAAGCATAGTAACACATTTATATCAATACTTCGAAAAGAGAAGATTTTGAAAGAAATCCAGAACAAATGTTATAATGGGTCGGTTACGTTTTGCCACATTGCTAGAAACGCAAACCTTTTTTCTTACTACACCGTACAACTTGCACTCCCAATATTGAAGAGGAAAATTATTTTTCAAAATAGTCGGTTCCGGCGCGTTTCGATCCCAATAGTCCCTGGGACATTCCTTCTCGTAATCGTTTCGGAGAATTCTGAAGATTCAGAAGACTATTTTGGAAATACGCATGCGCATAACCAAAGAGATACGGATTATGTGATTATTTGGGCAAGGATTTACAATTTAGAAAGAGCAAAATAAGTAAAATGATTTAAAATTCACGAAAACGTTTGTATTCAGTATGAAATAATAGTATAATATATTCTAAGATACAAAGAGTCGGTGTGAAAACTACATCTTCGGAAAGTATTAAAATGTATTTACACAAAATCAAAATATCACGTTAATATTTCAAAACCATAACCCTTTACATTTATTTGTATAACATGCAAATGACATTTTGAGGATCAAACGTACAAACTCCACTTTCTTTGAAGATAGCTTTGTTCTCCGCAAATCATTTCTCCTCATTTAAAGACGCAATGGGACCAACAGCCACCGCCAACCACTCCCCTTTCGAACTTGTCGCCAACATCAGAGAGAGACCCGTCGCCGGCACGCTTTTGTCAACGAAGTGCATTAATAATCATAATATTATAATATAACAAAATAATAATATAAAATAATAATAATTTCGTTAAGATTTCCATTAATGTTGCGAGGACCGGCAACAGGTAGTGATTAAACCCTTTGTTTTCTCCAAAAAATACCCAAAATAAAATTCTAATTTCAAAAGAACCATCTTGTCGTACACAATGTATGTTCATGCGCTTAAGCCACAGAGCGAGGTAGCAATTTAGCGATCGTGCAGTGCTCGGGTGTCTTGGGTAAACTCCACTTCCTGCCTGCCGTATGTCTCGCATTGTGTTGGATACATTCCGACGCCAGACCCGGGGCATAATATGAAAAAACGCAACGGGGGCGAGATTCACGTTGTCGTAATGCGAGCTCAAAAAAAAGTATTTTTGAAATTTAAAAATTCCTTCAAATTATTGTGTAATTTATAGTAATACTGCCGGCGATAGGAATATAATAATTCCAAAAAAGTTGCAACAATTAACCAGTTTTTCGCACAAGTTTTTAATGAATTGTTATTTATGTGAATTTATGCTGACCTGTGCTTTTAATATTTCATAAATTAAGCAAAAGGGCCCAAAACGAATGTATAACGTGTCTCATTAGTTTACAAGACCCCTAAGTAACAAAATGCAGTGTGTTATGGGATGCAAATTGGATTATTTCACGTTTCGGGAGCTACAAGAGCTATCGTCATTAGTTCTGTAAGTGTGGTGCATGTTTCTATTACGTGACGATTTACCCGATGGATTGTGAGACCCGGCGCCAATCTCCACGCCGAATTGCGGGGCTTATCCAAACAAGTATCTCCCGCCAGCGGGGCACCGTCCCAGCCGAGACACGCTCCAAGCTCCAAATTGGCCTCCCGACATGCGTGGTGGTGTAGTGCAAGTAAGAGTACCTGTGTACAAGTAGGGGGAGAGGGTAGAACGAGAAAGAGGAAGCAAAGACCGCGCGCAGTCCGTGGCCCGTTTGGAAGGGGAGGAACTAAGGTAAGCAACCGATGGGAGCAGCGGGCCGCTCGAGCGCTCCTCAGCCAGCGGCTGAATTCGGCCTAGCTCCGCAGCTA
Organism: Gryllus bimaculatus; assembly: GCA_017312745.1. Taxonomy (NCBI): domain Eukaryota; kingdom Metazoa; phylum Arthropoda; class Insecta; order Orthoptera; family Gryllidae; genus Gryllus; species Gryllus bimaculatus. Next base: position 1,993,490 of record BOPP01000195.1, on the reverse strand, counting down.
GCGCCCCAAGGCGCTCGGGAGTTTGGAGGCGCTGCGACGGCGCCCCTCCGCCGGCCAGCAGCGGGC
>BOPP01000195.1:1934212-1993205 GCA_017312745.1 Gryllus bimaculatus | reverse complement strand
TCGTACTCCTAAATAAAACTCAACGACATCACCAACAAGAACAATTTATTTTCACCAACGATAGGGCCCCTGTTGCCATCTCAAATATTACCCACCATAAACCACCACCAACAGGGTTGTCAGCGTTGGTGGCCCAGGACATCAACCGATGTCACTGCAGTCACTCTGATCGAGAGGTACGCTCGACTTCCGACGGTGGCAAGATTTTCGACACTAGCTTCTCTGCTAAGTCGAGCTCAACCACAGCGTTTGTGCAGGAGAATTCTTAACGTCAGTCGGTAGTGCAGTACCCTAACCAACGGGCCAAGGGTCACGCGCGACCTTTCCTACCTCATCCCTTACACCTTACACTAGCATGCACTCCACTACCACCCATGCCAGAAGACCGGTCGGGAGAGCAGAGCTTCTCCCGACTGGGGCGGTGCCCCCCTGGTGGGAGATACCTGGTTGAAGAAACCCCGTTAACTGACGGTATCGCCATCTAGCGGCGGAAGACCATCACTACCACCCGAACAAAAATACGCACCACGCTTACGGGCCTAATGACCATAGAAGTTGACCCCCCGGTACCACTAACAATCACGAACCCCTTGCCCCGTAGCCCAGAGGCTGGGCCCCCGCTGGTGGGCCAAGGCGCGTAGCGGGCTGCAGAGCCGCAGGAGGGGAAAGGCAGCGGCGGGGAAGGAGCCGGCAACCCTGACCACCCCCACCCCCACCCCCACGCGCGCCCTCTGTGCACGCGACGAGCGCCCGCACGCGTATTGATGCAAGCACGCGCCTCCCCCTCCGCCCGACGCGCGCCTGGCGGAGGCCCCACGCACACCGCCCCCCCCTTCAGGAGCAGCCACGAGCGCCGCGCCTCGCCCGCTGCGTGGGCGGCGGGGGCGACCGGGGACGGAAGGCGACGAGCCAAATGTAAAAGGATGTAAGTAGCATTTTCGTACTTTCCAGAAAATGAGTTTATGTGCACGTTAAACCTATTTATAAATGGTTGAAGTTGTATGTATCATCACTCCGTAACAATAAAAAGAAATACGTTTGGTCTTTCGTTCTCATTTATGTTAAATAATTTGATTTAATCGTCATTATTCGGGTAAAAACGTAAATTTAACAGAAATGGCAGATACATACTTTTTTATTTCAAGTCTCCATTTATTATTTCTACAGGTACCTGCTGGGAGAACACCACAATTTACTTATTACAACTAGGAACATTAATAAAATGTAACTTTAAATTATTTTTAAAATTTTAATAATAATAATAATATAATTATAATAATATAATTATAATAATAATAACAATAATAACATAATAATAATAATAATAATAATAATAATATGAATAAAATAAAGGCAATAATAGCATAAACTCTACATTTTACGTCTGTCGTGCACTGATATTTTAAACTAATAAATACACGACATTTGAATTATACTGTCGGAATGACAAAATCAAGGAAACATAATTTCGTCGGACACCCGATGTTTTTGGGCGGTCGGAAAACGTCGATACGGTCCACTAAGACCATTTCTGTTTACCATCACTTGTCCCAACGAATTCGGCACATCCGACGAAAAAGTCTGACTTCCCCTGAAGGGGAACTTCCCCAGAATATCATTCCATTTTCTCCTCTTCAACTTATTTTAGAAATGAACTTGCTGAGCTTAAATACCCTATTACTCACTGTTATTCTAAATTTCGTATTTAAAGGATCACATCATTCATAGCATCACAAAGAGTTGTGGAAATCGTGCTTACAACGCATGCGTCTTAGGGGATGGTTTAGTTGATTCTCATGTCCATTTGTAAAATTAAATGCGTTTCAAATACGGTTACCTAGTCGCCGACAGACACCCGGAGAAGCAGGTGATAAGTGTTTAACTGCAAGATGCAGTTCATTACCTGAAACAAAGAGTATTGTTGTCACGAAAGTTGCAGGAAATATATATTATTTCGAATAATGTAGAGTACCAGTGCGGCACACAATTAATGTTGTGTAGTACTGTAGTCGGTTTCCTATCACTTATGATACAAGTGGGAAAATTGACGTTTTATTTTAATTCAAATATACAAATCACTTAATAGTTCACTAATGACAGTAGTAGCTAATTCGGTCAGACGAAAGTAGCTGTTCTTCGTTGCATTCGCAGATATATCCGATCACTTGAGCATCGTCTCATAACTAGAGGGAGACTTTCATTGAAATGTCATTTTGTTTTCTTTGCTCTTTAGAACAATGCTTTGGTACAGAAATTAATTTTCTGTTATGACAACGAAATAACCCATTTTATGTCATTTTTTCGACGATTTCGATTAATAAGTCATTTTTTACCTTTTTACGACAGTTTTAATGCATTTTCTCTGATTTTATCGATTTTAATATTTTAAAGGTACTTGCTTCAAACAATATTTTACGAGGTACAACACAAAAGCAAGAATTCCTAAGAAGCATATTCAATTTCTTCGGTCACATATTGTAATGCCAGACGTTGTGAGAACTACGTAATGTAAGGTTTCTGTGACACTAATCGTTGTCATTGTCAGTTCAGCCGATATCGCGATAAAGGCAAGGATTTTCTTGTAAAGAACAGTCCAAACCAAAAGTTTGCGAACTGAGTTCACATAAAGAAAAGGACGAAGCCTCGAATACATCAGTAACCCTCCCAACAGCTTGAGTTCTTCATCAAAGCGGTTTCAATCAATTTTTTAACGTCCTTTTTCTTTGTTTTTAGGGAATTTTAAAAACTTTTTAAGAATATGTTATTGATCATTTTTGGCAATGTTTTAGGTCATCAAAATCCGCCCTCTACATATAAAACTAGTGCTAAAAATTGAAGTTTTAGCACGATTTGCATGCCCGAAAAGTAACCGCTTTTAGTGGTAGCTGTCTAAACTTGTAATTTCGTTTACATACTCAGGATGCCTTGTATTATGAGCACATTCACATATTCATGCAGGTGAGACACTTGTTGCGAAATGGAGTTTTCGCGAAGACGTGAATGAGGCTGGGCCTCCAATGGCGATTTCTCGTGGCGCGATTCTTCAGTCGTAAAAATAGAACTCACTGCTTCCAATACAACACTTGCCTATGCAAAAGTGCTACAATGCTACCAATACAAAAGTTGCAACATGTCCTATTTTCGCTGCGACGCGTCTGACAGTGAGCGCAATGCCTTACATGACCAGACACGGCAGCGCTGTTGTTGCTTTTTTAAAATGTCTGACAATTCGTCAAAACTACTTTTTGTCACTGAATACTGCACAAACTTCTCAGGGTACTCACATAAATCTTGAACCAATTTGCAAAACTGCCCTTTCAATAATCTTTAACTTAGTATTGGATGAACTCAGTAACGATGTTTGAGTCGTTTATTTCTCGCTCGAAGCAAAAGAGCGATTATGCAAGGATTTTGAATGACATCCACTGAGAAACTGTTTTCACTTGTCAATTTATTCATCGCACTGGGCTGGCCTTCCAGAATTTCTGCTACACCAATTTTTTTGTCCATGCGTCTGGAAATCGCCAGTGGAGGCTTAGCCTAACTGAGAGCAGAACTTCACGTTTCTCGTTTGCTGCGCAATTAAATCCCCCAGCGAAAATGCTACCCTGTTTATTCCCGACGTAGAAACGCCAAGGAGACATCGCATGTACACAGCACGCGTACAACACGCAGAAGATACAAACCGCACTGGATGTCCCACACGTTATGCACTAATGAACCCTACGCGGTTCCCCACACAACACACTACTGCCAGACTTTGTGTTTGCGTTAAGCTCTTAATCTCGAGACCTCATTTCGGCTAAAAAATGCAGAAGGCGACTTCACGCGAAGCCCATCGATCTGCGCCCAAGGGCCACGGGCGCCCGCCCAGCGCCCCGAACAAAAGACTGGCGAACGGCGGCGCGGCGGCTGAGCGCTCGCGATGCTTCTCTTTACTGCCTCGCACGGAGTAACGAGAAAGTTACGACATGGGCGCCAAAATCAGCGAATTTTCGGCTGAAAACTCTTATTACAGAGCCCTGATAACGACAAAGTGGATAAATCCAGTTGCTAAATTTAGACAAAAAGTCATCTAACACGTGGTGTAGCCAGAATTCATGTTTTGCACGTCATTGATAAGGAAAAATCGATTGATGGCAAAACGTGTACCTGTGAACAACGCTCGCGGCTAAACCGTTCAGCCGATTTTCTCCACAACTGATATTCCACAATCGATCTAACTGATGTCGCGACTCCTTGAATTTGAGCCGATATTTTAATTTTGCTGGGGACTTTACATGAAACCCTGATATTTTCCAAATTTTCAAAAAAATGACTCCATCGTTTTTGAATAAATGATGTTGTATACTGTAAAGGACGTTTAAGAGAAGGTTTAAGTCTCATTTTCGTTAAAAACTGATTTTTCTAAAATTGCAAAATCTCCAATTTTTTTTCGGCGTCTTCCTACAACTACACTTATGAAGATAGAGATTATTTCCTAAATGAGATATATTTCTTAAAGATAGGTTTTTAAAATAAGGTCTTGTACACATTTTTGATAATTTGAGTAATTGTTCGTGAACGTACGTGCAATTTTTGTACCTCTCCACTAGACAGATTTCGTTTTAAAATAGCAAAGCTTACACTTCTACGTTGACACGTGAATACGTACATCAAGATGTCTACCTGGTATGGAACGCAACAATATCACAATACAACTCGGCTCATTCTCGATATCTGCTGCCTATTTCTCCGAATCATAGTTATCATTTGAAAGAAGTTGGGTACTGGAGAGAGAAATCTCAGCACAGATAAAGCCAGGGGAGAGAAATTATCTTAGGCATGTAAACTTTACCAGTAATTATAAGGAACTAGCTTCCTTTTTGTTAACTTTCTTCCCGAAATTTCGGTTTTCATGTTCTGAGAGATGTCGCGACGGCTGTGACCCGATTTTACATGGAACCTGTTTTAACGGTCGTTGGAGATAAATGGGCTACTTAGACCGACACAAAGGTTTCGGTCACGCACAGATTGCAAAGGACCCAGAGACACGCCACCTCAAAAACGTAGCATTTTTAGGGTATAATATTTTTAAAGTTTTAATTATGCACACATCCAGGAAAAAGGTTTGCAAAGAAGGAATACAAGAAAAACGGAAGACAACCACAAGCGTAGATAGAGTAACTACTAGGCGGATCTCTACCTCGTCTCTGATGATCATGATGACGATGATGATGTTGATGTTTGTGGAGCGTACGGGTCGGAGAATCAACACACGGAACTAGAACATCGAGTAAAAACAAACGTACTCTGTACATTATTCCTGAACATCATAACGGATCACCCGGTTTCCAGGTCTACTTCCGAAAATACAAAAAACGCATTTTAAATAAATTAATAGGATATGCAAAAATGAAGGAAAATGATCAAGATATTTTAAACACTAGTAACAAAACAAAAAAACGTAGAATATCGTAAAATATACACCATCATCTTGAACTTTTGTAGAGAATTTTTAGATCACTCCAAAGCTATTGACGTCAATAACCATAACATTTTGCTTTCAAAATTACCTTCATATGGAATTCGTAGAGTTACCATAAATTGGATATCATCGCATTTTAAGCATCGATGGCAAAGGGTAAAAATACCGTAAGGCACAAAAGAACATTATTTACTCATCTTCCCAATTTTTTGCAAATTGAGCATGGGGTTCCGTAGAGTTCGATTTAAACCGTAACCTTTTTTTATACGTAAACGACATGCCCTCGTCTATTAGAAATGTAATAACAGTTCGCTTTGCTGATAACACAAATGACATATAACTCATTTACTTTGCTTTACCTCGCAAGATGACATTAAACAATTAGAGATACACAAATTCAAGTTCAAAATAAAATCTTTTCTGCTGAATAACTGTTTCTATAGAACCAAAGACTACACTGACCATGAGAATAGAAAATAATTATTTTAACAATGATATATGGAGGATTAGATTCAATTTGTATTGTATTATTTTAAAATACTTAATATGAATGTAACATATCTTCTACTTCATTTTGTGGTCAATGATACTAATTGTTTTGTCTCTGGACAAAAATTTTGCTTCACTATGCGCACGTTCTGTTAAGCTCTACTTTTGATAGTGGTGGGAGTAGAGCCGGGGCAGTGGGTTACTATTTTGCTAGAAATACAAAAATATCAAAATTGTACTTCGTTCGTTCACCGACGTACATAAGTGTTCTACAACTCTGGAGCGAAAATGTCGTTTTCAAACGTTGCTAGCCTCACTTTGTTCGTACAGTTGTTCATCATTCAACTAATTTCGCTTAAAAGTGAGCCAGAGATCCTAAAATGCACGAAAACCTGCACAGATTGTACTTCATCATACGTCGCATAGTTTTTACAGTTCTTTGGCGAAATAAACCAAATCAAAGCAAATCTCTGCCTAGCGAGGGCCACTTTCATGAAAACATACTGCAAGGAAGACCGGGATACGTGGAACTTACTGGGATAACAGTGTTCAAGTGGATGGAACGAACTAAATACATAAAGCATTGTTTGTAGTATCCTAAACGATCATTTTTGAGTTGGACTCCCTGTCAATTCACGCGGGGGAACGCGGGAAGGCAAGGTCGTCAATTTCCTTTCCTGTAGAGAGAAGAATTGTTAACTTCACTTTCAGTATTCATTAAGTGTATAAATTATGCATAATTTAATATAAACTAATTATGTTTAGTTGTACATGACGATATATAAAGTCTTTTTATTGTAAGCAAGGAATTTAATTTTAGTCTTGCGGCTATTCTTAAATAAATATAAATAAATACATTTCACAAGGGTGGGGAATTTCGATAAGTCGCACATCTCCACAAGAAACATTTGTTTTTAAAAAAGTCAGTTTCAAACGAATGAAGAGCTAAGTAGATAGGTAATTTGCGAAGTCAATTCTTCGGTCGAATTGGCTATTAAACAAGAAAGAAGTGGATTGGAAAGACATGCAACAATTCTTCGTGTAATCCCGAATTTCGTTCGATCGGCGCCGCTTAGGTTAGAAGGCACTGTCACAGGGCTTTCCCACAATTTTCGTTGGTCGATTGCAGAGTAGCGACACAGGGCAACACGCAAACCGTGCTCTTTTATCCGGTTTTTATGCTTCTTCCCTTCCCTTGTGTTAATGACGCCTTCTGGAACAACGGATTGCACACTCGATCAAACGACAGCTCTCACAGGAGGCCTAGCCGGTTCCAAGGCCACGTACGCTTTCGGGGGTAATTCGTATTTTAGGGTACGGTTCACATAAAAGAACGAGTCATGCCGAGAAAGATTCGGTCTATTCCCTTTCGGTTCATTCTGTTGCAGTGCAAAACACTAATCGTTAAAGTCACTCTCTGAAATTAATACAACACACCCACAATATCCATCTTTTCTGTCTTTCCTTTCCCTAAATTGTGTTTTTAGAATGACACTTCGAACATTCACACTCTTTTCCCAAAAGATCGTATTTTTGGCACCATTGTATAACAATAACTTCACTTTTTCTCATATCATCAAAGAAAAGTCATTTCAAAACCTCCATCGTGAACACTTGGCCTCCAGTCCCGAAACTGATCTCTTACAAACACATTGCGAAGAAAGCGCTGTTTGGAATCGAATCCAACGAACAGTTCAACATGAACGAAAATCAAATTCTAAAATAAAAATTAGCCACTTCCGGTAAATAGCCTTATTGAATGTATATGAGTGAAAAGTAAGATAAAAATCAAATAACTGCATGCAATTAACTCCATATCAGTGAAACAATAAAAGGCGCTGCAAAGTGACCACTGCACGTGAGTCTATTACTCTTCTTATTACAGTTCTTTGGATATTTTTCGCTTCTTCGACCGATGAGGCACAACATGCAATGCTTGGTAATACGAGCGATGTAATGGAATACGTCCTTGCCACAACCTGAAGGTAAAATCCTTGACATTTGAGAGATTCGAGCCTACAACCTTTGCTCCGCACCGAATGGTTGTCGCATGCGCTGCTCTGGCGGAATTGGATGATGGTGATGGAGATAAGCAGGCTGATATTTAGCACTCATGACAATTGATAATAATAACTCAGACAACAGTGATATCAGCTAAAATAGTATCTCAAGCTGCTCAGAAGAGTGGGTAAAAATTAAGACAATAACACAGTCGTATGCCCAGCTTATTTTATTGTTGTCGTTTGATGATTAATTTTATAGTTGATGTAGTTTGAGTGATTAGTGTTTCCGGAAGCGTAACCTGCAAAGATCATTAGTTCCGTAAGTGTAGTGCATGGATGTATCGCTGAAAGTGGCTGTGATTTGCAGAGATCCGGCGCAGACCCACACGCGGCTTGCAAGCTTCCCCCTACCAGGTATCTCCCCCAGTGGGGCGCCGCGCGCCCCAGCCGGGACAACCTCTCAGCTCCCGACTAGTCTTCCTTTATGTGTGGTAGAGTAGTACAAGTAGGTGTGTGTTTACGTCAGGGGTTGAGTATAGGATAAGGAAGACGGAAAGACCATGCACGGTCCGTGTCCCATTTGTTAGGGTACTGCTCCGGCATTCGCCTGGTGTTGATCGGAGAAACCACGCAAAACGAGCGACCAGAGCAGTCGGCCACCAGAATTCTCCTCCAGACAACAGCTGACAAGCTCGTGTCGCAAATCCTGACATGGTTGGGACATGAACCCGAGGACCTCCCAGTCAGAGACACTGTAGTGACATCGATTGATGACTTGAGCCACCTATGCTTGTACTATCAGTCGAAAACACCATACGGACTTTACAAACTGGCTCTGTAGTGACAGACTTCGGTATTTAGTCAGCTTTCTTGTCCCAGTGTTTGGTCGTAGGTAAAGTGAAACGCATTACTAAGGCCAGGTGGGACTTTATTAACATAACTTGGCACATCTGATCACATAAAATTCTAAAACTTGGATGTACAAAAATATTGTGTTCTCTATTTTCGTGTCCAACTGATCGCAACGTATTGTTCAAAGCATGGAAGACCACAAATTCAAGTTACACGTTTACAAATATTTTATTCTGAATCCATGTTATTCCGTGAGTATTATGCCGCCCGTGGCCTGCAATAGTGGCACGATTCAAATAATTGCAATTTTGAGTTAATGCACTCCAGAATTGCGGGTTGGTCTACCTTCCAGCAGCAACATATCTTACAGTGCAGTAATCCACCAACAAATGACAGAAGTGTGAATGAAAGAATGATGCATTTCAATCCACGGCGAAACCTTCACACTTATTTACCTCGAAACCTGACTTCATCAGTTCGACCACTATGACAACCAGCGAACGATATTATACCTCCTGCATTGCACACGGAATATACCAGGTTTAATTAATTCATTAATGCAGACTGTACGCACTACGAAACTAAGCTCTATTAAGATTAAAAACCCTAGAAATGAGACACATGCTTATATGACGAATGGTTTTATCGACTCAATACACACATTTTAGCAAATTTATAATACTGAATTGACTTAAGTTTACGTATCATTTCACATGAAAGTGTTATTTTCAAGTTTTCCTTTGAACTTCTCTATTTTTAAACACTATACCATTTTCCGTTTTTAAAAAAAATTCTTTCTCATCTCTGCTCGGAAGGCTCATCATTTTTTAATTACATCGTGAGTTCTGCCTCGTTTCTCAGCGAACTTCATTGCAGAGATGCCTTTAAAAAACAATTCTATTTTCTTTCTTAAAATGTTTGCAACAGAGTAAAGTATACAACTCACTTAAATGATTAAATACTTGCAAGTGTGCTTCTTTCTGTGAGCTCTCGTAACCCTTACATACTATCCAGATTTTTAATTAACTTCTCCTGCAGAATGAGCCTAAAATGAATTTATTAATTTTCGAAATTATCTAACGTTTGTAAAGAAATGTAAATTACCGATTTTTAATAAATATCACAGACCTTCCTGAAGATATTCTGTGGTGTGTCCTACGTACTCTGTATAGTGGTGCATGTTAGTATGTGTGTGTGTGTGTGTGTGTGTGTGTGACGATAAGACAAGGAAATGCCCATTTGTTAGGGTACTGCTCCGGCATTCGCCTGGTGTTGATCAGAAAACCCATGAAACACTTCGATCAGAGCTATCGGCTGCTAGAATTCCCCTCCAGTGACGTAGCTCTCATGCAAATGTCGAAAATCCATCACCAACAAGACTGGAACCCAAGGACCTTCCGGTCAGAGTCCATTCACAGGCATCGGCGGCGTTGGGTCCGAGCTAAACTCAGCCGCTCAATAGCTACAACCGAAATAGGAATATCAGAACTATTTTGAAAATCATTTTATCCACAGTGATAATACGGTGCCTTAAAATATACTATACTAGTGGAGCAAACGTATACGACAATTGAACATTAACGTTTCAGTACATTAGTCAGTAAGTGCTGACATGTTACACATTAGTCAGTAAAGTGGGGCAGAAACGTGGAAAGTATTTGTTTACTATTTGATGTTTGATTGATCTTATTATATTACCGCAGCTCATTTTATAATGGTATTCGTATGTCTCAGTTTTATTGCAGCACAGTTTTTCATGTAAACAGTTAAATTTGTGAACCAAACCAAGACATAATTAACATTGGTCTTTGACTTATTACATGTTCCATCCGATTTTGTATATTAATTTAATTGAATTGATTTGTTTAATTTTGAATTGAATTATTTTACGTTGCGAGTTTCTTACCCTGAGGCCTGCTCGCTAAAATCTTTTAACCAACTAACGGAGAAAGGAAGTATTTCTTGGGTGACGAAACAGGCGATTTGAATTTAGCTCAGAGGCTTCATTTAGACATGATCTTTTACATGCAATAAATCCACTAACATGGACAGCCGGCTTTACGTCCTTTCCGAGGAAGGCGAATGGAGAATTTTTTCGCCCTGAAAAATTCACGGCTTCGAATTTCAAGCCAAGAACAGTCCGTTACGCTAACCTTTACACCATCGCCGCCATATTAGTGCCTAATGTGTGGGCATACGGCCAACCGCACATGCCCTGCCCTGTTTCTAAACAGCATCGGTTTCACACTGAAAATCCCGATGGGAAGTACATCACGTAATAAGTTGATAAAAAGATAATATAAGATAGATTGGATCCTAACTACTTTACTTAATTCGATCTTAATGGCCTTGCGTGATTGTTTCTGGAGGGAATACTACTGCACCTGGACAACAGCGCACGCAAGGTTGCTAGTGCAGTCTGGCAGTTTCAGTTTGGGTTCACCATTACTAGAAACCGGACAAAATAAAATGCAAACGTGATGAGAGGAATGAAAAAGACGTGTGATTAACACCCGCATAATTACGATAAAATGAGATGATAAACACGTTCAATTTTATTAGTTTCGATTAGTAATGGAAAAAAGTATGAAACTTGATATAATGAGTTTTAATACATTCGAATGAAGTTTTGTTTGCAAATGACTGAATATGGCTTTATAGAAACGAAGTAAAAATATTTCTCTACGACTATAATAGTATACGTATTCCTGCTGTGTATTTAATCGACGGATGACATCGAGAACCCCGTATATTCCAGTTCGGAATCCATGGCCTTTCAACCAATCACATTCCTAGAATTTTCGGACTGCACGGGCAGAATTGCATTATCTTTGCAATTCACGCTTCTTTTGAACCACAATTGACAAGCGTGATATCGCAGTTTCATGCACGAACATTGTTGTACTCGTATTTCTCGTTACATTTAGCATTGATCATTCAACGGAAAATGAATTCTGAAGGTAGTGGCGGTGACAATGAAATTTGTACTCCACCTGAAATTTAGGAAATTGTGGATTTGACAACTCTATCAAAAATCAAGACAGTATTATGAACAATCATATGCAACATTTATGGAGTGGAGAAAGAAAAATAGGGTGAATCCATTTAGCGAGAAGTTTTCTAGGCTTACTTTACAAACCTTTGCAACATTATAAACCCTGTAATAACCATTGCAACATAATAAACTCTGTAGTTTATAGATTTACCCAATGTTAAGAAGAACATTGTACATAATAATGAAGTAAAACTAGATGCTTACTCTTAATTCTTATACTCCAGTTTCAAATAAAACAAAATCTCTTCTAAGCCTATTCTGAATATTTCTAGGTGGTAGAGAAAGTACTATAGTCTTCTACTAGCGCATAATAGCTATTATTCACTCGTAGAAATTCCGACACTCGCTCATACATCGCTCGTGTCGTAAACATTTAACTCGTGAATAATAGCTATCATTCTACGCTCGTTCAAGAATATACTAGTATTCTTGCCATTTTTACACCCAATAATAGGGGTGAGAGAGGGGGAGAAAGAGCAGGGCGGAGAGAGAGAGAACGGAAGAGAGAGGGAAGACAAGTGGAGAGACACTGAAGAGAGAGAAAGAGAGAGAAAGAGAGAGAAAGGAACATTTCCTAGCATCTCTTATCACTAGCTAGCACTTACTTTGCAAGAAGAGAAAGTTATCTAATTGGGCACAGGCACAATTTTGAATTTTGTGAATTTTCGGCAGAAAAACCCTTATTGCCGGTCCCTGGTAAGGAAAAGTGGATAAATCCAGTTGCTAAATTTAGGAAAAAAATCCTCTACCACGTAGATTGGCAAGAATCGAAATATTGCGAAGTATTGCGAAAAATCGATTGACGGCAAAGCGTCTATCCATCGTCCTTCCATCTGTGGTCAACTCTAGCGCCTGAACCGTTCCGCTGAATGTTTCCAAAATTGATATTCACGCAATTTTATTTCTTTGAACAATTATTTCTCAAAAACCGTGCCAATTGTTTCTCTTCAAATTTTGATCCACGGATAGAATGCAATGAAGACGCGCTTCATCCTTGACTATGCGACGCATTTCGTAGAGTTCAGGGGCGCTTGAGGCGTCATAAGCGAATAAATACTCAACAACGCTCTCACAAGTCCAATTCAATTGAAGCACTCCCATTCTATCCGTACTTGGTACTGTACAGCCTGCAAAGGAGCCAGGGCCTACCAGAAGCGTCCCGGCCTCGCGGCCATGGGTTGAAGGTACGTGTGGTTGACGCGAAGACTTCTCAACCCCATATTCTGGTCTTCTCAACCTGAGAAGTGAATTTTCTCATCTTCGCGCAGCAACATAAACTGAGACATTGCAAGGAATACACACACTACAATCTTGCCCAACCGGGAATCGAACCCGCGATCGCATAATGGTAAGTGAGCACCTGGCCGATGACGGAAACCGCGAAGGCACAGTCCCGTTACTAATATGGACAAAATGGCATTACTTTTATACAGACAACATTTCCAGCTGATACCACGCTGCGGTTGGCAACACTGCGCAGGAGAGAAGGATGAAGGGTTGGGGCGCCTTTCTCTTTGGCCGCCAGCGATTTATCGCCGCCCATCCCCCACCCCGTCACGGCGCAACTTTATGGGCGATTACGTCGCCCCTGGCCCCGCCGCCCCGCCCACGGAGCGCCAACGGCAGGGCGAAAGCACCCGGCCACCACAGGAGCGCGTGTGGGCTACACGACAATTTCACTGCTCTTTCAATTCTTTATTTTAGGGCGCTTCACCAACATCTTTAACGTTATTAGCGACTGCTATTCGTTTCATTTTATCAATTAGAACAACCACAAATATTAACTACAGATCCAGATCATTTTATGATGACCAGCAGTATTAAGATAATTTAACGCTGACTTGCAATTTTTAATTGAATCATATGCCACTAGAGTTTCGTAGGAGGCTTAAACGTCTGAGAATAATATGAGATGTTGGTATCACCCCTCTACGTTTTGGACAGGTGGCTGTGTCGGGTTTCGCTGTTTGTGGAGAGACTTCGTGGGTCCGCGAGCGGTGATGTATCCTCTGGAGGGAAGTGACACATGGGAAATACATGCGAGTGAAAGGTTTGATTCGGGAAGGCGACGCGGCCGGTAGACAATACCAAGACAATCGGAGGCTTCCGCGGCCGACGTCAAGTAGATGCTCTGAGTAAGGGGTGCACAACGTGCAAGGCCCCAAGGGCCACAGCTAAGAGCTTTAATATGATTGGGGCCTTTTTACATTTGACTCTTCACTTCCCTGTAGTGTTGATCTCGGCAGTTGGCTCGGCTGCTCTGGAACGGGGGATGGAGAGGAACCAATGCGATATCATGCATTACGTAGTGAAACACCGCGGGAAGATTTGGAATTTTCTGAATTTACTACAACAAATTCTTAACTCTAAACTTAACTTATTTTTATAGTAAGGGGCGTTGATATTGACAGGCCGCGTGTGCTAGGCGCAAATATGTCATCTTAAATGAACAATTAACATCACCACAAACATCTAATATCCTTAATTTGCGAAACGTATTTCTACTAATATGACGTGTGCACGTGAAAAGCATATTAAAAATGCCCGTCATGGATGCAAGGGACTATGCCCTTTCGCGGGCCACACCAAATGGCTTGGCCGGGGCCGCATGCGGCGCGCGAGCCGCCAGCTGGACAACCCTGCTCTACGCTCAGAGAGTGACGTCGCGTCGAGGGCATTGAAGACATTTCCACATCCACACCCAGTCTTCTTCAGGGCTAGAGCACTCCAGGGCGCCTTCTCAATGCTCAGGCAGGCGTGCTGTGCAGATCTCTATCAGGCGGATAGCGGCTTCGAGTCCAGCTTACGCACGCTGTTCCCTCGAGTGTTGTGCCATGTTGGACGTTTCAACCCACGAAGAACCGATCTCCTTTTGAACCTTCTTTAATGTCATTTGTTTCTTTTAACTTAACAACAATGCCGTTTAATAGAATTGCTCATTCTATGTTGAGAAAAAAAGAAACGACCCAATTTTATAACCGTTTTTTGATGCATTTTTCGTCGATTTCAACTAATAAGTCATTTTTTACTTTTTTACATTTTGAATTCAGTTTTCGCTGATCGTCTCGATTTTAATATTATTTTAATGGTACTTGCTTCAAACAATATTTACGAGATGCAACAAATGTAAACCACAGAATTACAGAGAAGCATATTAGATTTCTTCGCTTATATATCGTAATGTGAGCCGTTGTGTGTACTATGTAATCTAAGGTTCCTGTGACGTCTATCGGGGTCATTGTCAGTTCGGCTAATTTCACGATAGATAAAGGAAGAGATTTCCTTTTAAAGACAATAAGTTTGCAAGATGCGTTCACCAGAACAAAAGTAAGAAGCCTCGACTACATCAGTAATATATCGAATAGCTTGAGTTGTTCATCTAAAGTGGTTTTGATCAAAACTTTTACGTCCTTCTTTGTTTTTAGAGCATTTTAAAAGCATTTTAAGAGCATTTTATTTGTCATTTTTGGCGATGTTTTAGTTCATCAAAAACCGCCCCTAGTAACTATCAAGCCCTGGCCCGCCCGCTTTGTGGGACATGACAGGCCTTTACGCGCGGCGCTGCCAGCAACGAGCTCCGCACCCACCCCCACCCCCACACGCCCTCTCCGCGACACGCACTTTTGCATTGAACAGCGACAAACGGCATGTTATGAAAGAAACGATCATGGATGATGATGGAAGTTAACCCACTAGAATGTGCTGGGTTGATTACGAGTCCAGACTGTGACATGATGTCGACGCTAGCTAGACAGCCGGGCTCTCAACTAAGAAGGTCGTTAGTCTCGTAAGTGTAGTGCATGATTCTCCAGTCGTCAGATGACGGTGATCTTCATCAGCTGGGTGGATAGATCTGGCGCCGACCTATTGTCGGCTAGTGGGGTTTCCTCAACCAGGTAGCTCGCCCCAGCAGGGACAACCTCTAGCTCCAGACTGTTCTCCCAACGTGCGTGCTTGTGAAGTGCTTTTAGTGCAAGGGTGTGTGAAACGGGGGAGGATAGGGCAAGAAAGAGGAAAGAGAGATCGCGCGCGGCTGTTTGTGAGGGTACTGCTCCGGCATTCGCCTGGTGCTGATCGGAGAAAATACGGAAAACTACGGAACAGAGCAGCCGACCGCTAGACTTAGCTCGTACCACCGTCGGATCTCGAACCTAAGACCTCGCATTAAGAGACAATGCAGTGACATGAGTTGATGCCCTGAGTCACTTATCCGGTGGCTAGGTAGAGTTCAGCTGCTGACTAGAGGAAAATTCTAACGGCAGGTCAGATCTGTAGTTTTCCGTGGTTTCTTCGATCGGCACCAGGCGAATGCTGGAGCTGCACCCTCACAAACAGACGCATGCGATCTCTCCTTTCCCTTCCTTGTCCTATTCTCACTCCTTTACACACACTTACACTAACATGCACCACACTACCACACATGCCAGGAGACCAGACGCGAGTGTAGGGGCTGGAGCTGCGCCAAGGTGATGAGAGATACGTGGTTGCAGAAATCCGCGTCAGCTCACTGCCACCTCCCGCGATTAAAATATGCACTACAATTACGGAATTAAAGATCGATTGCTGTTGTACCTCTCAGTGATGGACAGGCGGGTGGGCGGGTCAGGTCGCACGTTACTGCTGCATTATACTCCGCTCGTTTCTTCCTAGCGCTCCTCCCAATGGTCCCCAGTGTTTCGATGCCGGTCACGCAGGAGGGAGTCAGTCCACGACAACTTTCGAGATAACTTCCCAAGAAATCAGAGAATTATTTCAAAATTATGCATCGACTTTACTTTCTTTTCACAAAAATTTAATATCACGAACAAAAATGTTCTTTTAAATAATCTCACCCTAACAAAAAAAACTGCGCACTGTGCATTTTTAAGGAGACCATTGTTCTTTTTATTTTCAGAGAAAGGAGAGAATAAAGGCCCTAAAAAAGGAACTCTGAGAATAGTGTGTTTAATTAAAAGAAGGCTACATATTAAAAGCTCGTTAAGAGAGGCGTGATCAAAAGAGCCGGCATGTGCTGCCGCACTGTTTCTACTGCAACTCACGTGCGAGCAAAAAAGATGAAAGGGCCCACGCCCTATGTTTTGGCCCTTGCCTCCTAGGCAGCCGGTGGGGCAGGAAATGGTTTGCTTTGTGCATCTTTTTGCATTTGTTGAATTACAATAATTACAACACTCTTGGAAACTTATTTTGAAAAATTAAAATCAATATCTTGCTGAGAAGAATCTAAATTAATTCAAATTTTCTTAAAATAGTTTTAACAGACAATTTATAGGGAATGGCAAAAAATCAAGATTTCAAAATTTGTTTAATTTCAAAGGGCTAAATTATTTTTTTTTTAATTTTATAAAACATTGATTTTAAATGTTCATGACGACTCCGGTTCTAGTGAAGTTGAGTAGATTGAAACGGTGCCTCAAGCCAGGGCGGAGGTTGAGGTCTCCTAAGAGGCAGAGATGCCGATGGCATGGAGGCAGCCGTGTCGTTGGCGAGCGTGCCTCCCTCCTCTGCGCCCTCCGCCGGGGGGGGGGGGAGCACGTGCGCCTCGCGGCGCTAAACTTAGCCGCCCTCGGCCCTCCGCCCTCCGCCCTCCCGCACGGCGGGGCTTTCGCGCTGCCGGTCCGGCGGTGGCGCGGGCAGAGGAGCGGGCGACACTGCAGGTTGGGTGGCGGAGGCGGAGGCGGAGGCGAGGGCGCTGGAGCAGGAAGCGCTGCCGCTGGGGGGGGACTCCTCTTCGAGGCTCGGCCCTGTCCCTGCGCTGCGCTCCTATTCGCAGAAACGGGCACGAGGGGCGAGCGCCGACTGCAAATGCGCGACTCCTGCAGTTCGAGGCGCTCTTGCCACACATTACTACGCCCACGGCACCAACTACAGCACACATATATTCAAGCTCCAAACATTAACACTTCGTGACACGTCTGGATATCATGATCATAACTAAAGACCAGATTCCCGTGTTGCATATTTCATTTGCTTCTTTCAAATTGGATGAAACCTTGACAGAAATTTGAACCGTGAAACGGGCGTTGTTTTAGTCCTCGTTGCAAATGCACGCGTTGGGAGTATTGCACTATATTCCGCCTTTTAGATAGTGCTGCCTCAAAATTGCGTATTTTGGGATTTTACTGGACGAATTTGAAAGATTCAAAGTTTTATTGCATAGAATATAATTTTATATTATCAACTTATTTTTATTTTTTAAAAGGTTTTATTTAAGAAAACAGTCTTTATGACAGCCTGGCAGTGCATTCAGGTGGTCTGACAAATCCGAGTGCCGTTTAATGTATAATTCCTGTATTTTGTTACTCAATGAACTGGTCGACTGTTCCTCTCCTGCTGCCTACGGATCACATATATGTTTTGTCAGGCTTCGCTGAACTTTACGCGAGTCACACTTGAATTTCCGACCGGGCGCGAAGCTCAGCGGCAAGCTGCACTGGTTCGAACTCATCGGGCCCATGCGAGGTACAACAACGCATGACCGCAGCTCTTGACGGTTTTTCGCAACATGCAGACGCACGTCGGAGTGGGGCTCGGCACACAGACTAGTATAAATGCGAAGCAAAGCTTTTCCTCTCTGAAACGTATTACGTGATAGAAGATACAATAATTTCTCCCAAAATAATTTGGAAATGTAAATAATTGTAAATTATAATGAAAACAATTAAGAACATTTCTTCTGTATCTTAATTTTTTTTTGTATTTTAAAGGTGCATTTGTATTTTACGATTTTGTATTTACTTGTTTCTGTTTTTGCGCTCATAAAATTTTGTGGGAGAATAATATTTAAAATGTGAAATATGATTTATTTAAACAATTTGTACAACGTCACTATAAAAAAAGCACTGAATTATATTGCATTCACTTTAAATATCACATTCAAAATATAAAAATAAGTTGATAAGAATATTAACAGGAGATTGTAAGATACATAACACCGTTTTGCAAAGTCTAGATCTTATTGAACGTTTTTGCGTGTTTTGGTGTTTACTGAAGGTTTCAGACAGTTTTGCTGCATGGAAATCAGGTCTTTATTCATAACCTTCACACGCCACAGCCGAACCTTATCGCCTCCGTGACTCGTGTCAGTCAGATGAGCGACAACTCTGAAACCTATGAGAAAGCAAACAAATCCTCGCAAGCTGATTGCTATAAATCAGGTCACGTGACGTACCACACCACATGGCGAGAGAACTGTCAGGGTCGTTTACACGCTGCCTGTACTGTATGGTTCCTCTCCCAGCGATGGCAGGATTTTCCACACAAGCAAAAGTCGAATTCAGGCGCTGTGTGGAGGAGAGTTCTCGCGTCTAGTAGCCTGTGGTTTCTCCGATCAACACCACGCGACTGCCGGAGCAGAAGCCTAACAAACGGACCACGGGCGGGCGCGACCTTTCCTTCTTTTTCCTCACCCCCCCCCACACACACACTTAGAAGCTCTACTCAACTCACATGTTGCGGAAAACCCCGCGAGCCGACGTGCAGGCGGAACTCGAATTCCACCACCATCACCGCTACCTACCCAGATAAATATGTACTTCACTTACGGGACAACTGAACGTCGCACCCGGAAACGCTAATTATTTAGCCAAAGAATTTGAATGGGAGCGAGAGCTTGGATCACTTGGAAGGAAAACGTTAAGTGTCAACATTGCCACCCTGTGGGATAATTCTCGTTTTCGTATACCATAATTTTGTTACATATTTGGCCGTTCTAATAACATAATCCCCTTCGAAAGACAATTTTAACTACAAAACTATAATCTAATTTCAGTCCGAAAAAATGAAACGGTATGATGTGGAATGGAAGCTTGCAGTACCGACTTTCTACAACAAGCAGCCCACAAACGCACTGAAAGAATGTCCTCTTCAGAGCGCTTCTTGTGGGGGCGCTTCGAGTAGCTTCTCCAGCTCCCATTCTGTGGTGGCAGAGGCCACAGCGCGGAGGGCGATCGCACAAGCAGTGTTCCGACCACTCGCTGTTACTTTCTCTCTACGGAGTGGAGAGCAAGTTATGTCATGCTGAACGAAAAAACGGCGCAGAAACAGACAGAAAACCTCTGGTTCCCGGGCCCTCTCAACACATGGTGTAGCGAGAATCCATGTTTTGTGTCCTTGATACCGAAAAATCTTGTGACGGCAAAGTCTGAATGTCCGTCTCTCAACAACGTAAGCGGCTTAACCGTTCTACCATTTTCTTCAAAATTAATTTTCCTCAATTGATCTTTCTGATTTCGCGACCCCTTCAATTTGAGACTCATATTTTAATTCTAAGCGGTACTTTACATAAAACTCCTTGTACATTTTCCAAATTAAAAAAAGAAAGAAAATAACTGCCTCCATTATATTTGATTAAATTGTGTTGTTCGATCATGTGAAGTACGTTTAAGAGAATAGTGCAGATCACATGTTCGTTTAAAATCCCGATTTATCGAAAACTGCAAATGTTCAATTTTTTGGGGGATTTTCCTACAATTAAAATTCTATATTCCCCTTAATGAAATTTGTTCCTGAAAAACACATTTAGAAATAAAATTATGTACAATTTCTCAAAATTTGAGTTTTTTGCTTAATTTTGCGTAAAAATATGGGCGAGAAAGTACGCGGTGTTTTGTCACCACTAGTTTTTATTTCATTTTCCTTCTGAATCGATTCACTCAGCATGGAGGGCTGCCCTGAGTGAGAGGCGTTGCTCCCGTGGAATATTCTCGCGCTCTAGCGGCAGACGTTAATTGCAGCAATGTTCGCCAGCCCTCCCTCCACCCCCTCACAGCATCTGCGCCTCCGGGGGCAGGGGGCGGCGCGATGACCGCTGGCAGGTCGCGCGGCGCTTAATTGATACACCTATGTCGCATGGCCGCCCGCCCCCACCCGCACACGACGACTCCCCTCTCCTCTCCTCTCCTTCCACTCCCCCCCTCCCCTCTCCTCACCCGGCCGCGAGTGCGCTCGGTAACGCTCAAGTCGTCTCTGAATGCGAGTCGAACTTAGCAGACAGGTAGTTAATTGGTTTCCCAACTACTCACCACAGCCAAATACGTAGACAGGTGCTAGTGATGTGTCACAAAATGAGATTTAAAAAAAATACCATATAAGGTAGGCAACGGCCAGGCGTGCCTAAGCTGGAATATGAAATTAAGAAAAGGCAGCCCATATTCACAAAGTTTTAATTTTATTAATACACACTTTTAATTACTACATACACTTATCCAAATGTATAAATAAATGTAATGAAATTGTCTGTTTCTTAGTTTAAAGGAATAATAAAAACACCCGATTTGCGAATTGAAAGTCGAAAGTTCTGGTCTAGCGTTCATTTTAGCAGTCAGGTACTTCCCTACTTTACCAACAACGCAAGACGCAACGCAAGACAGTCCAACACGCAGAGAGCCTGCTAGTGTTCTACTCACCCAAATGAGATTCTTTGAAATACAATGTATGGGTTAGCGACGGCCAGGCGTGCCTGGTGGGCTCGTACGCTGCTGGCCGTAGGATTGGGTTACGTCCGTTGTGACGGGTTCTCGACCTTAACTAAATTCCCAGGTCGAATTCAGCAGCTAACTGCAGGTGAATTCTGGCGGCGGCTGATCTCTTGGGTTTGCGGAATCTACTCGAATGGAATGCCCGAGGAGTGCCATCGCAAACGTGCCACGGACCGCGCTTGTCAAGAAGTCTGCCACCGTGGGGCGTGGAGCCCCAGGAGTTCCGCGGCAGATGTTCTGCAGTGGACGAACGGATCCACCGGAAACTAATAGAAGTCTCCTAGTTCTTCCTGTTTACGTAACGGCGGCGGCAAAGCATCGAAATATGTCTGATTCATCGGCGCCGCACGTGCCTTGAGCCGCGAGGGCGTTGTCACGAACGCTTGATGCCTTCGCGACGGCCCCGAGTGGGAGGCTTCTTACGCCACGTGACGCCCCACGCCGGAAACCCTCTTCCTCGCTGCGGAGGCGCCCGCGAGGCAACCTCGCGCGAAGGAGCTCTCTTCACAGAGGAAATATCTCTGAGCGCGAGGGCGCACGGCGTACTGACGGGTTGTGGAGGCAGGGGGGCGGGGGCCGGCAGCGTCAAAAGTTCGCTGCCCCGCCCCCACAGCCAACGGAGAAGTTTCATGAAAATATCTTATTTTAAACAATACGTAAACAGGTACAGACATTTTTCCATATTATTTGAAACCACGTTCGTTAAAGCAGGATATCAGATCGATATAGCTGCAATATACGATAATATATTTCTGCCGATAAACATAATTTTTTTTAATACCTGCTCCATTATATACTCGTGCTCTATAGAGCGACTCAGCATTGGATTGCAGTACGATGGAAATACGTGACAATTTTCCCCGCCCCAACTCGACTCGACTCGCAATGCGCCACTTCACCAGCCCCAGCGCCAGTCTCTCCGGAGAGCTGAACACACTGCCCCACTGAAGCAGCGCCTCCCTCTGCCCCGTCGGCTCAGCAGCGCTGCGCGGCGGCGATTCGTGCGCAGAAACGGAAGACGGATGCCCCCCCCCCCTCTCGCTAAAGCGCTTCGGCAGCCGCGTGTCTTCGCCCCCGGAGTGCAACTACGTATTTCCTCTTCTTTTATGCCCACTAAAAGACAGCACCAGGCATAAGAGAACGAAATGTTTCTAACACGTATTCATTTTGCAACATTTACCTCCAGTTTCTCTTAAATGCCGGAAAGTAGTCCAGTCCAGCAAGCCAACGACTATGACACTCAACGATGTTGAGAACGGACTTGCTCCGCATCGGGACGTAGTGGATGGGGCTGCTCTTTTACTTTCTCGCTTCAGAGTAGACAGAGAGTTGCGAAATGCTGCGCGAAAAGATCTTCATTACAGGGACCTGGTTACGAAAAAGTCGATAAACCCAGTTGATACACATAGAAAAAATTCTCTAAACTCGTGGTGTAGCCAGAATCCGTGATTTATGGGTACTTGAACCCGAAAAATCTAACGACGGCAAAACGTATATATGTCAGTTCGTCTGTGAACAACTCTAGCGGCCTAACCGTTCAGCCGATTTTCTCCAAAATTGATATTCCCGATCGATCTGGCTGATGTCGCGACCCCTCGAATGTGAAACCGATAAATTTCAATTTTGGGGAGAATCTTTACATGGAGCCTCTGGGATATTTTTAAAAGTAAAAAAAAAAGGTTCACGTTTTTAATTAAATTTTGTCGTTGGATAGTGTGAAATACGTTTAAGAGAATGGTGTAGGGCTCATGTTCGTTGAAAATCGTGATTCTTTCATAATCGCAAAAGTGGAAAATGATTCCGGAGTATTTCTATAACTAAAATATTAGACACATACTTTTCCCTTAATGCAATGTGTTCCTTAAAGATATATTCTGAATTAAGATAATGTCAATTATTCGAAAATTTGAGTACTTTTCGCGTAATTTGTGAACTTTCCGGCCAGAAAGTATGCACTGTTTTAGCGCCACTAGTTTGCATCCTGAACGCCTGATTGGCTGCTTTTGAATAGTTCAATCCACTGACAAACTCCTCGCCAACGAAAACCATACCACTCACTCTGCTCAACGTCTTCTAAGGAGTCTTCTGACCTCTTGGTA
Organism: Gryllus bimaculatus; assembly: GCA_017312745.1. Lineage (NCBI taxonomy): Eukaryota > Metazoa > Arthropoda > Insecta > Orthoptera > Gryllidae > Gryllus > Gryllus bimaculatus. The sequence goes on along the minus strand of BOPP01000195.1, from coordinate 1,969,764 downwards.
CACTTTCAGATCACAAAAAAAGGATTAAGAAAGCCTGTTAATGTGTTGTGAAAACGATGAATGCGGCAGCCATATTTACGTCTCAATACCTCAAGCAGACGTTTTATGATAACGCTGAAACTTACCATTAGCAAAGTGAACTGTGCCACTTTTAGGCTGGAAATGCACAAAGCGGCCCATTCAACCTACTCACAATCAGAACAAAAGTGCGAAAACATACTGACTTATCCAAGATGTTGAATGTGGATATACAGAGACTTTTAATTGAAAGAAGTCAAAAGTTTAATATTGTCAACTGTCATAAAAATTAATTTTTAGTTTCATTCGAGCAATCCTTAAATTCAAGAGAATTTACATGAATGCCATATATTATCAAGGCAGCTATGAAAGGTGTTCGGAAATTGTGTTTGGCTGGAAAAATAAAATGAATTCAAAACACATCCAGGGCTCTGAAAGAGATCCTGAAATGAGTGCTATACAACTGTGGCTGCACACACGAGCGCGCGCGCACACACGCGCGCACACACACACACACACACACACACAATTAACCATACACACAATCATTCGCATACGTACAAACATACATACATACACACGCGCTCGCGCGGGCAGAAGCGTTGCACAATTTTGAAATGGAAAAGTCGATGCCGTCTTTTGCGTAGGAAGCGGCAACACGAAATTCAACATAAAAAACCCAAAAGGAAGAACTCCTTTCGAACTCTCCCGTAGGCGTCACCAGAACTACTCAGGCTCTTTTTACGAGAGCCCCAGCCATTTCCAATATTACGCTCAGTTTCGAAGCGATCGCAACGAACCGAAAGCAGCTTCGTCGAGTCGAGCATGCTACAAGGCACTTCGCAGGGGTGCCAACAGGCGCAATTCGGCGGTGCACGATGAGGCTACTCACAGGGCGAGAGGAGTTTAGAACACGAGTATGTAGCAAAGTGTGAGCGCCAAGTGTGTAACGTAGAGACCCCCACAACGTTTCCTCTCACCGGAGCAGTGGTTTATTGATTGATTACGGTTACTTCATTGACAATGGTTTATTTATTGATTGATCTTTGTCACACAGCTAATATACACTGTTATGGTGCGTGTGGTTGAACGTACTGAACTCCCTCCATCGGCAACAACTCTGGTGTTTCGCGTTTCCGAGCACGTCAACTACCGAGGTTGTTGGCCCCATAAGATTTTCTGGAGCCAAGATTTTGTCGCGGTGGGGGGGGGCAGTGATTTCCCCGCTGGTTGGTGAGATCCGGCGCTGACTGAAATGTCGGCTTGCAGGGCATTGTGCACAACCACGTATCTCCTCCCGCCAGCGGGGCACAGGCCCAGCCAGGACAAGCTCACCGACGGGTGGGGTACTGTAGAGCATGTGAGGGTGTGCAAATTAATTGTATTTTATTTTATTTTACATATGCTTTACAATCAACAAAAACAAATTAATTATAAAATTTGAACTAGTCGATAAGTATAATTCTTTGGTATGATATTTAAAACAAATTTAAAACTAGACAAGTCGAATGAATGACAATTACTGCAATAATAATCTCTTAAACTTCATTGCAAGTTTCTGACCCGAGGCTCATATCCTGATATCACGACAAACAAAAACAATACATTTTTAAGTACAGTCAAAATTAAAATACGGTTCACAGCGTTTGTGAAACACAAAATATTGTACCTTTTACGTCAAGTCAACATGTCCTTATAAATACACCTTGTATCTCTAGTGGCTGTAGAAACGCATTCGTAGTAAAAGAACCCAAAGTGACCACTGAAACACAGGGATGGTCGATAAACCAAAGCAGACCTCGCTTAATTACCTGCGGAAAGTCACGCGACCTCGTTCAAGACTAACGTTACGCAGCAAACTGCATTACCTGAAACAAAAGAAACACGGTGATAAAACAATGCATTAATGCCCACGGAGTATGCATATTCATGACAAGCACAGTACATTCTGGGAAGCAGATAATAGCGAAGAGAAGAGCACATGGGAGTGCAGGCTTTATTTTCTGGATGGGTTCAACTGAACAGAAGCTTGAGAAAACAGAGCACGTAAGTAAGGTTCTGGCTACACGGACAGCAAGCCCAAGGGTCAGTCAGAATATAATGCCTCCTATTTTTTCCTCCTTAACTAAAATTAGTTCCATTCCCCATACCACATTCTACAATCCACCGCAATAGTAACTTTCTGCGACAGCATAGCAGGCGTCAATGTTTGCAAGAGACAGTGTTGTGAATTTGAATTTGTAAATGCAGAAGACAAGCAGCTGAAAGCAAATTGAGCTAATTTTACACTAACAATCTATCAACTACTATAAAAGTTAAAAGGGCTTTCACAACTCGTTTAAAATAATTTCATTCATATTTTTGGTGTTTTACAGGATATCATGTAAAAAAGCATCTGTCAGTTTTGTAACGAATACTTCCTGTTTGCTGATCGCTTACAGAAAGAAAATTAAGACCACAACTTTGTTCCCTACGTATAAATGAAACTATTCGCAATAGCAATGATTGTATATTTCATTATTTTGATAAGAGGTATCTTTTATTTGATAATAATAAGAAAACAGTTACTCTATAAAAGAAAAAACTTAATTAAACATCTCGCATTACAATCACGTCGATTTCACTTTCTCCTATACGTGCGTATATAAGGAGTAATACACGTAGTACAGGGAAAGTTAAGTAATGCTGCGGAAAATCGATTTCGAGATTTCAACGGAAATACAAGTACAAGTTTTGGGGTCTCCTGATATCGGAAACTTTTGTTTTATTTAAACGTCCATATGTTCAGTCTTTTCTGTCCTTCAGGAGTATGAGAGGGCTAAGATCTAAACGATGCGTAGGATTTTTTCCAAATTGAAGAAACCCCTGTCTATTTGGCGCGAGTCAAAGCTCTGCGATTTTGAAAATCATTCATTAGTTTTTTACATGAAGACGCTGGGAATTTTCAAAATTTTCTCAAAAAAGGCTCCAATTTTTTTCTTTAAATTTTATGCAGGAATAGAGTAACATACACTTATAAACGTGGCGTAGGTCCGATTTTCATGGCCAGCTTGTAATTTCTGAAAATTTCAAAAGTTTGATTTTATTCAGGGTCTTCCTACAACTGCAAAATTAAAGATAGAGATTTTTCCTTCAAATTAAATTTGTTACCCATAATGTGTTCTTTTATTAAGGTCATGTCCATTTTTTGAAAATTTTAATAGTTTTCCCACAATATTACGTGCAATTTCTGCCATTTTAAAAAAATTACGAAAAAAAGATTTTCTCAAACACGGCTCCAATTTTTTTCTTTACACTTTTGGTATGGATTGCGCTAAATTGGAGTGACTTAAACAACATATTGCTCCATTCTTTTGTTTTTTTCAAAAATGACAAAAAAGCAATACTCTTTATTTGTGTCTTACGTTTTTAATATCGATATTAGCGGCAATTTATTCACATTATTATATTTATGAGTACACGTGCTTCAGATAATGTCAAATAAAGTTTGTCGAAAAGAACATTTTTCTGTCAAAACTAGCTCAAAATTTCGCAAAATCAGAAAAGCTCAAACGCCATTTCCTCAAAAATTACTCCATATTTTTTCATCAAGATTTTCCAAAGGGTAAAGGTAATAGCACTCTTTAATATGACGTAAAGTTCATTTCGGGGTATTTTTTTCTTCTTAAAAAATTATACAACACAATTTTTTTTAATATCTCTAAGGCCTTGATATGCATCATGCACAAAAACAATATTGTATTTGTGAGTTAAAGTATTTAAAATGACTTCAAATGTAGTTTATCAAAAATTCGAAAATTTTCGGTGAAAATTAGCTTTTGATTTCGGTTTTACTGTTCTTTAATATTTATAAAATAATATTTCCGTTCTATTATTGGGAAACGGAAAAATTAAGAAAATGTTTTAAAAATTAAGAATTAAAAAAAAAAATGTACTTTGGGCGGCGATAGATGACAACTGGCAAGAGTATGTGGGAATAACTAGGAATGAAATAGAAACTGATTAAAAGAAATAAAAAGCGCCGCGCACGTCCCTTCGCCGAAGCTCCTTCCGCGCGCCGCCGCCTGACAACGCGCCCGCGCCCGCGCGCCCAGCGGCAACAGCGCGCCGCGATCAATATGGCCCACTCCGGGATTTCCACCTTTGATCTCTTCTTCCCGCCCGCGCCGCCCGCGCCCGGCCCCCCGCCCGGTCCCCGCGCCGCAACAGACGGGCGCACGTATATGCCTCTAAGCTACGGCTCCAGCCGCGACGCGCGCGACTACCAAGCCACCAGGTCGAATCCGGAAGCTGTCTGCTCTCATCGGTACTCTTCCGTCCGTGTTTCTCCGATCAACACCAGGCGAATGCCGGAGCGGTACCCTAACAAACGGGCTACGGACCGCGCCAGATCTGTACTCCTTCTTCATTGTCCTATCCCCACCCCCTTACGTACACACACTTGCGCTCACACGCACTACATTACCGCACATGCCGGGAGACCGGTCGGGAGCTTAGATACCTGATTCAAGAAAACCCTCTAACCAATACGTAAGATGGCGCCGGATCTCTCAGTCCAGCGAGGAGATCATCGCCACATGCAGCAATAGAACACTCACTACACTTACGGGACGAATGGCCTTCGCTCTCGACGCGCCCGGAATCATCAATCAATCAAACAGAATCATTATTCGACAGACAGGCGCCGAGTGCAGCCCGACTCGATTTTCGCTTTGCAGGGCCTCAGGTTCACAGTGCTTTCCATGGCCTTGATACTGCCACCCACCTCACACGTTTTCTTCAGCGCCGATTTCACTACATGCGAGGAGAGGAGTGGGTTGGTTATCACGTCACCAGAATTATTATTACACTTATCTGTGTAGTATGTATGTTGTGTTATATGTGTAGTAGTAGCAGTGTATCACACACTTTTGGTCACGTAATTGTTGGACACGTTTCACACTATGCTGTGCAAAAATTCGAATAGCTGAAAGACTTTCTTGCTAGTATGGATTGTTCTTTGTCTTAGTTTGGACATGAGTGTGAAAAATCCTCTTGTTAAAACGTTCTCCCTCAAATTTGGGCATGCACTCACCATGACATTATCTTGGAGAAATTTGAGTTACTTGTCCGACATGCAAATAATAATTTCGGCCGTTAACGTCCCCACATGTCTGCTTCAATTCAAACCACTCTTTAAGCACTCCCATTACAAATAAGAACAAAATGTGAAAATTCCACCGAAATCGGTTGAGTAGTTTTCGCGCCACACATACGTACATTCCCTTTTATTTATATATAGATTCTCAAATTCATCGCGAGCTAAATATATTGCCACTAAACGAACACTTAAAACTGCTGATAATTTCTATAAAAAGCTTTCATCTTCCTCCTGATCCACAATATTTAACCTGAGCCGCTCCATATTAAATCAAGTTTTCTCAAGGATAGACTGAGACCACAGTAACTTCTGTTTTTACATCCTTCCTAGCGCTATCTTTACACGTTATACTCCAGACCAATTCATGATACCTGAACAAATATTCCAACCTTACACCATTTTCACGAGAAGGAATGAATACTATTTTGCTACAGATGACCATATCCAAAACGTTACTATATAATACACCAAATTTTCCAATCGATTTTTCACGAAAAAAGTAATACAGTGGATCTAAACAGCACATACTTTCTCGTCAGCATTTTGACCCAAAATTTCGCGAAAAAACTCAAATTTTCGAAAAAGTGTACATGACCATCTTTATGGAATAGATTTCATCAAGAAAAACATTCCATCTTTAATATTTCAGCTGGAGGAAAACTTCAAAAGAAAAATTTGAACTTTTGCGATTTTCGAAAAATCAGAGTTTTTAACGAATATGAGGCCTGCACCATTTCTTTAAACGTCAATATAACTATATAACAATAAAATTTAATCAAGAACGTTGGAGCCACTTTTTTGAAAACTTGTAAAATGTCCCAGGGGCTTCACGGAAAGTATCCCCCAAAATTAAAAAATCAGTTTCAAAGTTAAAGGGCTGCAACATCAGCCAGATCGATTGGGAATTATCAATTTTGGAGTAAATCGATATTGAACGGTGTAAATGCTAGCATTGTCCACATAACGACAGGCAGGCAGGCAGACAGACGGATAGACGTTTTGCCGTCAATCGATTTTTTGTTATCAAGGACCCACAAAACATGGATGGTTACAGTGTTAGAGGATTTTTTTCCTAAACATAGCAACTGGATTTATCCACTTTTTCGTATCCAGGGCCCAGTAAGTTTTTCAGTACCCAAGAGTTTTTTAGTACCCAAGAGTTTTTCAGAAAATTTGCTGCTTTTTTTCCCGCGTAGCATTATATAACTTTCTCTCTACTCCATAGCAAAAAAGTAAAAACGAAAATTGTTCGTATCATTTATGATTTCTTCTTTTATAGTATTCACAGTTCTTCGTTCCCTTATTGCTTGACAGGTGGTCGTTTAGGCAGGTGGCCGCTGCAATGAGGGAATATTTACACGCTTTTCATGGAAAAACTGTTTCTCGACGAAATACTCACCAATGGAAGTGATCGCTTAATCGATGAGACCGTTTGATCAGGTTTCGCTGTAGTTCCCTCCTAAGTGGATTGCATTGAAAAGAAATGGAGAAATGATAAACGAAAATAATGATTTTTCAACACGAAATGTAAACACAAGCAGTCAACATTTTATTGTGTCATAAACGTTGGAAATGAGGTAAGTTTATTTGTCCACGCCAAAATCCTGACAGTCACCTACGTCGTATCCTTTTTACGACGAAATAAAATATGCCGCGGAGACGAAGTGGAGGCACCGAGTCAGAATGCAAAGGAATCCTTATTGCTCTGCTTCACTTGAATAGATACGACTCAGAACCAGAGACCCATCTTGCATTTCAATGCACCTCCAAGATGCAATCAACGTCACCCACATGATTTATGTAAAACCTTACATCTTCTTCTAGTTTCCCTACATTACATTTATAATTTTAGGACAGACCAAATCCGTACTTTTCAGAGGGACATGTATTCTATGACGTTTGTTAAAGACGATTACGAAATATTATCTTTAAATCATTTTCATAAATTTATGACTCGTATCATTTAAAACAGTTTATGAAGCAAGTTTTTAGTACACGCAACTCCATGTCTTTTGTATTGTTTAAACAATACTCAGCATAAACAGTTAAATGTATGATATATTTTTCGCAACAAGATACTAGAATATAACTGTATTCACAAGTGAAAACAATTATCGCACGAGACAGCTGTAAAATCCTGATTAGGATAATACTCAGAAATTAAGATAATTACCTGTGCCCTGAGCGTTTGAAGACACATCGAGCATCGAATGACTATGCCCTTGTAAAATCTTTGAAATCGAAATGAAAAATCTTTTGTAGAAACGACAATTAATACAAACATTTATGGCGAAAAATTTATTTTCCTTCCTTTTTGTTGGTGGTGCCTAGGCACACTGGCTCTACCCTACAAGCCACCACTAAAATGTATTAATTCAATAAGATACGCCACAACGACCGATGTGCACAGCTCTTTGCGGGTGCCCAAACGGCTCCGTTAACCAACGCCATCCATAGTGAACACCCAACCTGGAATCGGAAAGTGTCCCGCGATAGCCCCGTGGTCTTCAGCGCTCGCTAATTGGCCGGTGCGCTCCCGAACAAGACAATGCGGTGGCTCGCGCGAATTATCGCTGCCGTCGTCTAAATTGGCCCCACACAGCTGCGTTCCCTCCCGACGCCCAGTGACTTCCTCAGCAGCTGAGTAGTTCGCGTCTGCACAAGAATTGCAGATCTCGTCCATGAGGTGACGAATGTTGACACAGATGACGCCACTTCTACACTCTTTTCGAAGCGGCTGATACCTGAATTCGACCCCTTTGATTTCAATGATGGAAGCAACAACCTAGAGCCAACCTTTAATATTATTTTATAAATATTCCACAGTGATACCGAAATCGCTCGCAAACTCCAAACTGAAATAATGAGCACCCTTTGAGTATTAGAGTTCTAACTTGAAACGAAGATGAAGTGCACATGAAATTCGAATAACAATTTCATTGGGAAAATATTATGGTAATTGAAAGTATTGTACGCTTTAGGATCGGGCCGAACGAAGGCACAATGCACATGAAAAAAATTGAAGGAGCAATACTTGCAGGGGGGGGTGTTTATTTGCTTATTTAATCCATATCTACGAATTTCAGATTTTAAATTTAAATTTTGTTCCATTAACACACACTTCATTATTTAAAGTATATTTTTTATTATTATTAACATATATGCTATTGCATTCCTTAAATTCGTCCCCAAAACTCGGATTCAATTACACAACCTCTTCTTAGGACCAATAAAATCTAATAGTGTACAGTTTATTTCCCAGCCTCCGAGATAAGTCCTTTATTTTCCCTCTCAAAAACAAGAATTAGCACGCAAAACAGCCATTTCAAGGCAACAGGGGATGGGACACTTGTTCAGCAGAGCGCAGCACTACGGAGTTTTCCTTGGGCGCTACGTCAAGGCGTTTTCTAAGAACTCGTAGATCGCTTGTTGATTCCTGAAGTGAATTACAGTGCGTCGCTTGCTCAAGTCATTGTTGCATTGGGAAAAACCGAAGCGAGACATTTACAAGTGTAGGCAATAGAAGACGGTTTTGCTTGGTTACTGCACCTTCATCACCCGCCAAAGCTTAGATTAGTTTCCGAAGGTCAGAGAGCCGATGATGCATTCTCTTTGCTAGCTGTAGTCGCCCACGCAAAGAGAGAATGGTCTTTCCGACGTTCCTCAAAAATCCAAAGCTGATTAGGAAATTAAACCGCCTACGCTGTAGCCACAGATCTGAACCAAGTCTCGTGGAGTCATAGAAATTAAGTCGAGAAACCGCGGGACCCTGGATGGGTGACAGTTTGGAAACCGTGGCCACTAACGCGCTGAGCCTCCTGCCAATACGATTACAAGGCAATTACGCGACTTGACATCTGACTGACTTATGTTTTAGAAGTATTTCTCGTAGCGTCCTTCGCCCAAAAGGCTTGGGACGTTTTTACGCAAGTAACAGAAAAAAGGCTTCGTTACCAGATGGGGTTAGATTGCGGCAAAGAAGAGTCGTCCTTCCGCATGATTACACTTTCATCAATGCTCTCCCAAAAATACTACACGAGCCATTCGAAGCTTTAACAATTACTTATAAAACAAAATTCTTCAGCAATAACGTTTTTAATCGTTCTCGCGTTTTAACCTTTTTTGTTTACATGTGATTTAGACCTTCCCATTTATTTATGTACATTGTTTGTATATATCTATGAATATTTAAGTTCATTTATAGAAAGCAATAACATATAAAAACATACCGTATTTATAGGATACGTCAAAACATTTTGCAGGCACCCGCTATCATTAAGAGTCCAGAAGTCAGAAGTCGGAACTAAGAGGGGATGTGCGTGAACTCAAACCGCACGAAAACGTGCTTAAATTATAAATCCCTATCCCCAAAACAGTGGTATGAGTCATTCTCATACAAAACTGTACATTGTACCACAAGAGACATTAGAATGATTACCTTCATTTCTTAGACTTAGAATAGGTGAAGTGAAGAAAGAAAATCTCGATACAATGCGGTACACGTACAAAAATACACATATTCCAAAGTCTTGGGCATATTGTTATCTTTCCCTCTGTATTTTGTCCCCGCATTTGCAGACACCAATAGTGAACACAAGATTCATTAAGTCCTGCGCGATCAGATTGTAACATTACGAAGTTTTAACGTTTTTAATTGTTACTCTTTGATTTCCTTGAATTGAGCTGGAGCTCGCCTTCTGCAACACAATTTAAAATTAATTTCTATTCTGATTTATTTCACTTGCCCAATTACCAATGCGTAGGATATAATAAAATATTACTAAAATTATTATTGTATTTCATTTTACAATATTTCTTGACCTCTGAAATATGAATATTCGCTGAGTTCTTTTGTTGTTGTTTTTTGTGATTAGGTCAGTTGTAGAGGAAGAAATTCCATATTCTCTTTTGGTTAGATGTTGACGTTTCGGGCCTTAATTGTAAAAAGAAGGCCATAATTAACACGCGCATTTTATCATTACACAGGCGATCCACACCTGACGTCCCGAATTGCCGATCACGGCTCTTCGCCCAGCTGATCTTCGCAAAGGGGGAGGGGGGGGGAGGGGAGGGGAACTCCGCGGGGGAGGGCATCAGGCTATAACAACGCGACACACACAGGAAGACATTGGGATGCTTTTCAAGCCCTGAATTTACTAGAAGAGAATTCCTTTCACCCCTGACGGACGCAGAATGTTCTCGCCCGACCTGGATGCAAGGGACTTCAACCTTTGACTACAAACCTTTCGCGGGCCGCGAGTTGAACAACTCTGTTGTAAGCAGTAGCTATTAACCTGTATGTATTGATTTTTGACATTAGGCGTAAAGATGTAAATAATTAATTTCCGAAACGTTGCTGTTATTATGCATCACATTTAACATTGATATAAAGTAGTAAATTAAGGACCAAATTTAGTCTGACTAATTTGAAAATGACGACAGACTGCCAACTTAAATCATAATCTTATAATTAACCTAGAAGCCCTGGTGAAAGCCAATAAAGAGCCAGAACGTCGGCACGTAACAACAAAACAATGCGGAATATCTTCCTCTGCGAGTGACCTGATCTGAAGGAAGAAAAGAAAGAAGCCTCTTACACGCGGAATGCTCGTGGGGGGGCGGGCGTGTGGGAGTGTGGGAGTGGGCAGTGGGAGTGGGGGAGGGGGCGTGTCCCGTGGCGGCGGCTGACGCAGCGCCCCTCGCGGCGGGCGCTTCCTCGAAGGCCGACGCTGCACCGCCCCGCCCCCCCCCCTCCACGCCCCTCCCACGGCCGTTCCCACGGCGAGCAGCCATCGGCGCGGGACTCAGCCTTCACAGTACATCGCTCGAGTGGTGCAGACACCGGCGCCAACTGGCCAGGGGCCTGCGACCGCGAGGCCCTACGATTCCCCTCCCAAAACTGCCGTGATTTGCGACACTACATAGATGGCTTATGTCGCTGTCCTGACGAGAACTAGCGGTCGGCGGCTGTACTTGGTAGTTTTCCAGGGTTTCTCCCATCAGCACCAGGCGAACGCAGGAGCAGGGCCCTAACAGGCGGGCGATCTTTCCTTCCTCTTCCTTCCCCATTCTCACCCCTCACGTATACTCACACACGTACATGCACTACCACACCTGCCGGGAGACAGAGGGGGCTTAGAGCTTATCCCGGCTGAGGCGGTGCCTGGCTGGGCGATACCTGGTTGGAAAGATCTCCATAAGTCGATGGTGCACGCCACATTTGCCAATTAGGGGGAAAGATCACTGCCACTTCAAGTGAAAAACCATGTACTACACTTACAGGACCTACGACGCCCTGCGAGTTACTAATCAATATCTCAACTAGTTAAGAAGTACCCATGTTAAGTAATTGATACAATGTTAAGCTTGATCTCATGAGAACTTGCATGTTTTGAAAACGAGCGTGTTTTCAAATGTGTACGAACGCATTACAGCATCATGATAAACAAGATGCATAGGTAATTTGTTTTGTAAAACGAAATTAAAAATTTATACGAGAATCAAAGTTAACAACTTTATGGGAGAGAGCTTTATTGTGACGTCCTGGGAATTTGACACCTGCGAGAAAACGGTAGTCAGCTGTTCAGATTACCAATACCATCCCGCTATTCTCTCGCTGAGATTGGCTTAATATACGATGAGGTAATTATTAGTGCCACACCATCGAAGTAGGTCCCGGTTTATGTCAAGGTAAGGCAACACAGGCGAGAACTCATGGCTGAAGGATCGTCAGATTTTTAACTTGAGTCCTCGAGTATACAAAAAACCGCAGATTAGATAAAAGAAACAGAAACTACGACGGTACTCAAATCGTAACGTCAATTCAATAAAAGACGCATGTCCTTCAGTTCAATCACACATCTCCCAGACCCGTCTTTCCCGGTATACTGTTTACAATAATTTGTTAGAACCATTACATAGTCAACATGTCAGGTAAACACATGAAACACATGACGAAGATGCGAAGCTACACTGCTACATTGTCGTTTCATTATATTTTTATTATTTCTATAAGAAAAATAACAATTTTACCAAATGGGTAAAAACACAGTGTTGCGGGTTCGTGTGTTAAAAAAGCAGTCATTCGATTTATTTTTTTTTTTTTAACAGAAAGATGAACATTCTAACTGAATTATTTTTTCTACGTCATATTTTCAATAACTTAAGCCTATTTCTCGTCTGAAATCTACGTTGTTGTTGTTGTTTGTTGTTTTTTTTTTCTTTTCATAAAACACCTTTTTACTCTAAAGCGATCCAAACCACTCAAAGAACGCGACTTTGGGAACTGACTGTTTAACAAATAGAGATTCCACTATTTTCTATCCATACTGCGGCGGAAGATTTAGTAGCAGGCAATCAAATGGAATGAGTAGTCGACGTTAAGCGAATGGGCAAAACGATCTATTGCTTACGCGCGCACCTTCCTTGACACGACCGGCGGATGAACTTCCTCTGCGCAACCGGATGCCCAACAGCGCCTTCCAATCCCTCCCGAGGTCGCAAACGGACTACTTTCGTCAAGGAAACGGAACGGATTAAACCGGTTTCCTCACAGGGCCATATCTCAATCCGCACGGTTCCTTACCCTCATCTGATGAACTGGCTACCTTCAGAAACCATTAGACGCCAGTTACAATGCAAGGAAGTCATTAACATCCTTATTTTTCTAGGCAGCTCTATTGATATTTTTTTCTGAGAGCTCGTTCTCCCATTTGAGGCGTGTGCTGGCTTCGGAGCAGCTCGAATTGATTTAAGATGTACCGATCATATAAATCGTTTAAGCAGTACATCAACACAACAGGATTTGGACGGGAATAATTAGAAACAGAGCGGAAGTGGCAGAGGTTCTCAAGTGCCCGATGCAGGTGCGATGCGGCGCCTAAATGAGATCGCCAAACGTGGAAGAAGCAAATGTGCGGCTAATTTATATAGAAATGGCGGAGAGAGCGTTTAGTGATGCGGAAGTTATATATAGCTTATAGCCAGTATATATAGCTTAAGATACGTTAGTTTAGGGTTACGTGATTGTAGTGACAGTGGTAGCCTCAAGACATCTCTTGGAATCCCCAACAGGGGATGCCAAAGGGCAGTTCCGGCGACGGCATAAATGTGATCAGGCGCGTGGGTTGTGCCTGTGGGTGAGCGAGCTCTGTATCCGTTATTACACTTGCAAACGCTGGAGGTGTTTTTTTAAGTGCATTCGCATTACGTTGACAATAAGGTTTAACAAGTGGCTCGATTGTTCGGGCTTTAGTACTGATCGGAGGAATCACGGAAAACTACCGATCAGAGCAACCGACAGCTAGCGGCAGAATTCGACCTACCACTATAGTTAGTGTCGAAAACTGGTGCCCCAGCGCCTTCCGGTCAGAGACACTGCAGTGACATCTATTGACGCCCTGAGCCACCTCAACCGACACAATTTTCAACAACCCCAAGCCGACGTTTTGCAAGTATCGAGGCACGTTTGATTTGAATATTGTTTTCGAAGTTACAAATTAAATCCTCTTTGGCAAATAGATGTTAAAAATATTTTGTTAATACGGGCATCAAAATTGTTCCAAAATACACTCAACGAGGGAAATTCGAATGTATTTGGAACCATGAGTTTCCAGTGAGCAAGACTGATGTTACTTTTTCTTGGAGTCTTTTTCTGATAACACCGAACAAGAAACTTTTTATTTGCTCTTCGTTGCAAGTTTTCGCGCCATCTGGTGCCGGCAAGATCACAAGAAATGCAACGCATCTTGAACGTGCATTCAGTTGGCAGCACTGGGCACAAATGCAGGCGTATCACATTCCGCCTCTGCGACGCGGCTCCGCCGCCGAAGGAAGGCCGTGCGCTGGGCGGGCGGGAGCAGTGGGGCTCCCAAGATGGAGCAGTTTACGACTTCTCGCACATGGAGTCGAGCGGAACTTGTGTGCGATGAAGCCACGAGCCACGCAACGCAAGAGATATAACGCCTTTCAAAACAATATTCATCTAATAGTATAATTAACCCGTTTATAAAATTACATTTTTTCGAGACAAATTCTTAAAGGAACAGCATACAATAATACTTTCATAAACGAGTTGGACTGCGGAATGTAAAATTTCATTACCAATTGATTAACCTTCTGAGGTTCTCGTCAATAAGAAAAAAATACGTTACATCTCAGTACCTATTTTAAGTTGTAGTTTTCTTTTCATAGGATTATTGAAATGAAAATTGATTAAAATTGATGATTAAACACTTTAACATCAATAAAGACAACGCGTCGTGAATGTGAATCGAGTTGACAATAAAGGTTATTGAATTTTTTTTTTAACTTTCTAGCAGATAAATGAAGCAAACAACGCTACTTTGCTTCATGAATTCTAAAATGAATTCAAGATGTAAAAAACAATTATTATCATTGATTTTGCCACCACTTTAATAAGAGAAAGAATTGTCGTGGGCGTGATTTCCGGCGGTGCGCGTAGAAAAATACGTTCCGGTCCCTCCGGATCAAAAATGAAACACAAACAAACAAAAGCCGAGGGCAACCCCAAGGCCACCTCGACGTTTGGTTCGACTAACTTGAGTTAACTCACAATTAAATAATTTTCCACTTAACTACCATTTTTACGATTTGTGTATTTCCATTATTATATTTATATTCATATATATCCAGTAGTACCACTGTTACTAATTGTTATTAAGAACAATTTGTAATTATAAAATTACATTATAAATATACAATTATTTCTATTAATTTAATAATTTAACAAGCTTTATAAATCAAGCACTGAATGTGTCTATCTCCACACCACCTGCAGCGTAGCACACCAGAAGTGAGCGCCAAACAAAACAGTGCAAGGACCGTTCGCCGGCTGCTCGCTGCCCCGCCCTTCCCGGCCCGTCGGGACCCGAACCTAGGACCTCCCGCTCAGAATGGCTCCAGTGGCAGCATTTATTGCCCTGCGCTCACAGCCGATCGCTCGAAGAGGCGATGCCAGGGATTCGGTGACGTTGACATGAAGACCGTGGTGCAAAATTGAGCTGCACGCAGAATTTCGGGGTGAAGAGCAGGGTGTTCTTTTACCCATCCCGTTTTTTTTATTTCTTGTATCGTCGTTTGCAATTAATAGTACTTCCGATAAAAGGACTTCGACAGAACAGGGCTCCCAGTCTACTTCGTATGATCCCTGTTACTGTTAATAGATACGTAGCAAAGTTTGGAAGCCTCTTTTTTTCGGACGTACAGGTTTTCCACTCGTAGCGATGAAGCGTCTTCAAAAATCCCGACTCCAAAAAGCTTGATTTTTTCAGCTGAAACGTATCCAACATCTTTCTGTCCAAACTATTGAATAATTCATTATTTTTCTTTTTCAGAAGCGTTGCTTTCCAGTTCAAGCATTAGGGTTCTCACCAGCTCATTTCGAAGGAAGCACTTGTGAAGAAGTACCTTTCTTCCTTTAACAATATGTACTTGCTACATTTTGGAATGTTCGATTTTTTAAAACGTCCCTTACAAGAAAAGAGCCAAGAGTCCAAACACACACACGCGCACGTGTCTTGAGCGTGGATGCTCGTCCAAGCGGGGCAGCGTGGCGTGTGGTCGGGGGTTGGGGGGGGGGAGGGGTTGTCCCAAGGGGGCGCTGAGAACTGCTCGGAGCAGCGGAGGGGGCAGAGGAACAGAGCGACGAAAGTCTCGCTCGACCTCGAACCCACGCCCCCCCCCCGCCGCCAAACGGGCGTCCAGGCCGCACCGCCAAGCAGCGCAAATTAACACGTAAACACACTCATTAACCCGAGGATGCACACGACGCCCCAACGCTCTTTTGTTTCGCTTTTCACACCGAACAGATGCATTTCTGAGAGCTTGCCCTCCGACAAACTTTCTCCTGTCTTTCTACTTTCATTTTAGTCTCTGACAAAGGAAGAATTCTCACAAGTTACATAGGTAGGTCCTGAAATTTGATTGTATTATGTCAAAGCTAATTCAGGGCTATAAGTCCCTATTAATGATTATTTCAGGGTGGGAACTCATTTCCTGACATAAATATCCCTGACATTTCTTGGTTTTCTAGAGCATTATTTTTTTACTGATAAGTTTTGAAAATTATTTCACACTTCATTAAATATATTCTGAAATTAATTGGTCAGCAGTCTGATTTCGCTACAAAAGGACACATTTTAAAAAAGTCTCAACACAGAAATTGAGTAAAACATAATGCTGTACTATGTTTGAGAATAATATCTACTTGTATAAGCATCTCAACATTTTCCTTGACTTCTAGTCTTCCACAAATTCTCTGATTTTCCCTGACTTTTCGAGAGCAATGGAATTCTCTGATTTTGCATGTTTTCCAGAAAGTGGTCACTTTGTATTCAAATATATAATAATTTGTTTAATATTAAGAGTTGACTTTTATTCGCTGTCTTAAGAACTGACAATAAAAAAAATTACGTGCGTTTGTCGAGAGCGCATTGAGGTGGCCTAGGCCGTGCAAATGCACTCATGACGTTCTCCGGGGCACTGGGGTGCCTCCTAGGGAAATGCCACATGCGCAATTTCGTTGTATGACATCCCCCACTAGATGTTTATTGGCAAAACGTTATCGTTTTGAATCCGTCTGTATTCCCTCGAAGTTTCTACTATTTATTCTAAGACACCTGAATATACAGTAGAACAATACTTTTGAATACTAAGAATATAAAAAGAAGATATTCTGAATGTTGGCAGGGCGCTTCTTTCTTTAACTACGTACTAATAACTAATTTGTTTTTAAAAACCCTCAGAACAAAAGCAAACAACGCAACCGAGAAAGGAGTATTTACACACGCCTATACATAAGCGGTCAAACTAATATCAACATACAGAAGCTAATAAATGATGAGAGATTTAGGACAATACGTAAAGAGCCTACAAAACCGCTTCCGAAATCCGAACACCAACGACTTGAGAACGGCGGTCTTTCACCTTCGGCTCCATCAGTCTGTCGGCGCCAGAAAATAGATTCAGCAGCGACTCACTGTTAGGAGCGCGAACGAGGTATGCAGAGCACTTTAGGTCATAAATGAACTCGCAATGTCGTAAACAGTGACAATTACGCTCACTAGTGTCACAAGCTCTTAAACAAAGAGTCAAGTGACATCCGGGAACTCACTCGCGGCCAGGAGAGCACTTATCTGAGGCGAGCACCGTATGCAGCTCCTGCACGCGCGCGTTGGGGTTACTCTCACCCGATGCGAGGTGCTAAAGGCGATCACATAATGGCATGCGAGACGAATAAGCTATAAAAGATAACAATTGAGATTAAATAGAACACGTATGGTACTGTGCGAAAGGAGCTATGGACATATAACATCGGCGATGTGTTTTAATGTCACCGAACTGTAAAAACCACAACAATACAAAGTGCACTGCGAACGAATACGAGAACGGTAAAGAGATTTCAAATTAATATCGGCATACGCGCTACCACCACTGAAAATAAAGGAAAAGGAGGTGGAATTATGTCAACCATGAAAACTTCAATAGGAGAGAACAAATCATTCAAGAAACACGTTAATACGACATAAAACGTGTGTCAGTGTCATAAAATATAGTGAGGAAACAAAAAATAGCTATCGACATTTCTTCTCAAAAAATAATTGTTTTTTACTTCTACAATAGGAAAAAAATTGACTCTTTGAGGAAGTATGTAGTAAGTACCCTGCGTCCTTGCAAAACGTGTGTACCTTTTAACTGCGCAAATAAATCAAGAACTATTCGACTTACTTTCAAATATTTAAATCAACGAGTGTAGTTGCCTCTTTCCAAACACACGTGTTGTTGTCTATACACAGATGTGCACGAGCTGTTTGATTGTTCATTTCTCGAAGAGTTAGATTCGCAGTGCAAAATCGAAGGGCTCCGGGGAAAGGATGCTAACTCGCAATAAGTCACATCCGACAAAAGGTTCGGTTATATCCATACAATTCCACTGCACCATTTATTATTTGATTCATTCAATTGCGCCTTTTTTGCAACTTCGGCTCTTAGCTACCTTCCATGCTTTGAGCGAATGTGTAAACTCCGTCCTTTTGACTCTTAAGGGCGCAGTCAGTCACTGCCTTTTATTTCTTCGGTCAGGATGTCGGCGCAGGTTCCCAGATGGTCACCCGTCCGGGAATGTGCGGTGTATCGACTTGCATAACTTCCGTGACATCATGGAGCGTAGTTAAGCAATTCTGCTAAGTCGCCGTGTGGCGATGTCAGCTCAGCCACGCCAGCAGGCGATCATTTTCCATTCGAACATTCTATACGATTATAGTAGTAATACGAAAAGCACTACATGGCAGATAACATACAAAAGTCTCGATTCCAATCGTCACCAACCGCCTGGTTTAGAAACGTTTGCTTCTATGGCGATAATAACTGTTAACAGCCCCCACACGTCGACCGCACGACTCCCCTCGCAGCCTCACCCTCGAAACGACCTCCGCGGCCTCCGAATTGTTGCGATCGCCGGCGGTTCTCTCAGCAGTGCCCCGCCCTCTGCCGCCCCCTCCCCCCTCCGGGTGCATTTCGTCACTCCTCAATGAGGGCGGGGGGTGAGTTCGCCCTTGGACAGGCAGAGGGGGAGGGTGCCGCACTCCCCCGTCACACAGACACAGAGGAAAGTCACCCGCTGCTGATTGCCAACACTGGGCGCTGGTGAGTGGTTTGTGGCTCATTCAAGTCAAATCATTCATTTGTAACGAAAACGTCTCCAAGGAACAAAAGACAATAGCTCCTCCCACTCTCACGACACAGAGTATACACAGATTTAAATACAGTGGCACTTCAAGGACAGGAGGTGCAAGGCGAGGGGGACATTGCCATCACATCAGGAGCTTCGTTGCGACTTCAATTATTGGATGGCAATGTCCCCCTCTCCTTGCACCTCCTGTCCTTGAAGTGCCACTATATTTAAATCTGTGTATACTCCGTGCCGTGAGAGTGGGAGAGGCTATTAAAGTCTATTACTTAATCGGAGTGTAAAGGGAGAGCTGGGAAAATCCGTAGGAGGGCGCGTGGACGGCTGGAAGCCCTGAGCGCCCCTCCCGGGTGGGCGTGGACTTAGCCACCGGGCCCGCGAGTCATGCGACAGCAAGGCTGCAAGGAAGAGGCCGCCCGCCATTGAACATTTCGCATTCACGTGTTACGTTATGAAATAGTAACGCCTTCGATATTCTTGAAATGCAAGGAAAAGTTCTTTTCTGAATCTGAATACTCTATACCTTCAATACTAAAATGTAGCAGAGTTATATGTGATTCTTTAATTTGTTACTTTTTAAGCAGTGTGCGTGCTACTTTTCGGAAAAAAAATATTTTTGTGCGCTGTTGTAAAGAAGCATTTTAGCTAGTATCGCAGGGCAGCAGTAGATTATTATATTTATTATTACTTTTATTATTAATTTAATTTTTATTATTGTTGTTTAAGTTTTATTATTTAATTTTTATTGTTGTTGAAGGGTGATGTGACAATATGAATCATGCAATAAAAATTAGACCTAGGACTAATCTCACTTTATATACCATACTTCCTCAAAATTGAGCATCCTAAATTACAATGCTGGCTTGCAGAAATAGTAAAAAAGCTTATGATGTCTATGTAATGATATTTCTGACAAAAACTCGTTAACAAACAGTGAAAAGGAACTTCCGTTACTTGCAAAGAAAGGTAAAGATATTTGTAATAGATGTGCAAGAATTAGGTACAGATGAGCTTGAAACCTTAGGTGGCTCAGGGCCCCTGACCGAGAGGTCCCAGGTTGCACTCCCGACGATGGCAGGTTTTTGCAAATTATCCGTACCTACACAGCAGGTCGAACTCAGCTCAAGTCTGGAGGAGCATTGTAGCGGCTACCTGCTCTGATTGGCAGTTTCCGGTGGGCTTTTCGATCCACACCAGGCCAATGAGTCAGTCCTCTTCCTATCCTCAACCCTCACTCATTCTTACACTTCCTCGCCCTACGCCACCACCCGTCGGGGGAGCAGTCGGAAGCCAAGAGCTCGTCCCGGTTGCGGCGGTGCCCGGCGGGCGGGAGATACCTGGTCAGGGGAAATCTCGCACGTGGCCTGGGAGGTCGCTATACAGCGGGCCGAGATCGCCGCCTCCTCCCGAGCGAAAGGCACGCACTATACTTGCGGGATAAGCGGCCTTATCAAACACGAGGTTGCAGAAGAAGACGCCATTCAATGAAGGTGAGCTGGAGACCGCTGCGATGCCTCACCCGCAAGACGCCCTGTCTGCCTGTCCCCTCTCCCTCCCCTATCCTTCCCTCGCTCCCGTCCCCCGGCCGACCGGAAGCGCGGGTCACCTCCTTCCGGTGCGCGGGGACGGGGCGGGGCGGGGCGGAGGGAAATAGGATCCGCGGGGGCGACCACCACGCCCCCGGCGGCCGCGCCCGACACCCTATCGCCCGCGCACAAACTGCTCAATTGGGCGGCGCCTCCGCAGGGGCTGCCCGTGCAATGCGCCGATGCATTACGCACCCAAGTGCATGTGCGCACACGCGCCACACCAAGCGACTTACGATAGCATTTACCTCCGTGAATACGTAAAAGGCGTTGGCCCCTTCATTAAAATCCTTCTTTGCCTACTCTTCGGAACTTATTTGTTCCCTTGTAAGTGGTATAGAACACATAATTACATTACTGTTCTGTACAACAGGTTTCTTACAGAATTTGTTTGGATGGAATATTGTATGCAATAATGTAACAGACCTACGTAATTATCTTTACAATATTGCAATTATATAATATGCTAAGGCCATTGGTCCCGTACGTGTGGTGCATGCTCCCAACCAGGTATCTCCCACCAGCGGGGCACGTCCCCGGCCGGAACAAGCTCTAAGCTCCCGACCGGTCTCCCGGCATGTGGGGTAGTGTAGTGTGTGTGAGAGTGTGTGTGAGGATAGGACAATGAAGAGAGGAAAGATTTCACGCGCGGCATGGCCCACTTGTTAGGGTGCAGCTGCGGCATTCACCTGGTGTTGATCGGGGAAACCAGAGAAAACTACCGATAAGAGCAGCCGAACACTAGATTCCCCTCCAGGCAGCGGCGTTAAAGAAGGCGGTATGCTCAAAGGCGCATTACAACTGAAGACAGTAATGTATATGAATGAATTACTGTGGGGAACTTTCAAACAACTTCCTATGAATGATCCAATGAAGGACCTATAACCTTTACAACCCGGAAAAATTGCTGTTGGCTGATATTGACTCTATAAAGTGAACACTTTTATTAGTCAGGGCCATCTTGAATATATCAAATTTCCAGTGCGCTGTACCCTAATCAGTTTCAGAGGAGATGAGTAAGTTCCACCGTGTTTCAAACTATTCCACTCATTTACCATGCAACAATTCCGCCCGATTGGATTTCTAATAAATTAGCATTTCTATAGTTCGAATAATATTTCTGTCTACGTGACAGCTAGCGGCTGACTGGGGAGAGGGGGTTCCGTTATCCAATCAGAGGCGCCACATTCTGACGATCTTCTGCCGATACTTAGGAAGAACAAAATGAAATCTAACAGCGCGAAGCACAGTGAACTGAAGAGCGCCATTACGTCTTTGGTTCTGCATCATGTGTGCAGTTCTGCGTCGCCTTTTGTTGTGTGCTCTTATTGCGACTTGTTTTTAGCTACTGCGTCTACTAATGTGATTTGATGCAAGAGCGATCACACGACCACGTGTCAGCCATCCGAGAAAGTAGCAACATCGCTTTACACCCACCCCAACTGTAAAGTAGACAGAAATATTATTCGGACGATAATAAAGACGCATTTCTGCACCATTACATGCCCTTCTCTAGGGAGTGGTCTGATTGGTGAAGCACCACGGGGCATCTCAAATTTTTGGACGAGACAGTCCCCCGTCTGTCCAGCAGAACAACTGTCGAAATGAACCACTGCGGATGAGAACAGTCAACATCAGCAATTCACTTCTGCGAATCTTCTGCACCTCAACACTCATTGAGCTACTTCAAAATTCTTAAGGATGTGTTGAACAACACTACATAAACGAGAGCACAATGTCCTAAAGATTTCGCAACAGAAGACACTTATGGCTTCTACAAACTATTTTACACATTTTACTTCTACATACTCATTCTTTCTCACCTCACTAAGATAATTAAAATATTGAGATAAAAAATAAAATTTTCACATCATGAATTATAAATTGAACAAATCGTACATTAAAAAAACAATCCATTAGCCGATCAACTTTCATAGAATATTAATTGAACATACATCCTGATTCAAAATTATCAATCTCCTTAAATATTCCAATCGTTCCCGAAGTAAAAATAAAATTACTAGGTGTTGGTCGTTCTAGATGTTTACTGCATTCTATCAATATCTCTCCGCCATATGAACCACCAAAAGCAAAGAACGTGCTCAAGAAACACACAAAAGAGAAAAATTTTCTAAAACACAAAAACGACCTCAGTCACGACCACAGGGCAAAAGAGCTTCTTCAGCAAGAAAAATACGTGAACCAGACGAAGAAAACGAGAAGAACCTTCTTCCCCATGCAGCAAATATAATCCTGCTGTTGCTGAGAACATAATGCAGGATACACAGGAAGTGAAGAGCGAGAGAGAAAAACCGCATTACGAGACGGCGCCAGATGCGTGGGGACCGTTCCGGGAATAGCTGAACGGAGGGCCCTCCCATTCACAAGGCCACAAAGGCCGCCTTCATACGCCGGCGCCCGGACAGGAAACGCCTGGGGCGCAGCGCTCTCCGGCAGATAAGCAGCTTTATCTCCGGGGACAACGCACGCTAATATCGAGCTCACGTGCCAACGCGACTGGCCGCGCCTCCAATTCCGAACATCTTCCGATTGTTAATTGATGCCATTCATTAATTGTACCTGTGTGACCTTCACTTCAAATAATACTTCGTGCCATCTGTCTGGTACGCAGACTGAACCAAATCTGATGACCTAAAAATTCTTTGAAAATGACCTACAAAATGACCAAGTAAGGAGACATGATCTACATTTTTAAACAATACTAAAAATTTGTAATGAACATATTAATTTATTCAATAAATTTTACGATGTTCAATAAACTTACATACAATTATATTTTATACATATTCTTGTTTTCGGAGAAAATGTAATCCTCAGCTCCGATCTTGCAATCGTCAGTTTTGAGAGTTTGAAAAGCAGAGTTCGCTGCAGTACTGAATTTCGTTATGAACTGATGGTTCAATAAAAACTTTGTTTTAGTGGGTCATTGTAAATTCTTGTAACATTCACTAACAAAAAACACGAAAAGGGAACACAATGCGTACAAAGGTCAAAACATGACGCTAAGGTCCAGAAAAATTACCTAAAAAGTGAAAAGTGACAAAAAATGATCCAATAACTATACATTTCTATCACCTACCTATATGTCGTGATAAACATTCAATTACAAGTTAGCTTCATACTATTACCAATGCCCTAGAGAAAGTTTTGTGTCACTTCTCACTCTATATTTTGCCTACTTTGTTCCTTCACTCAATTTTACAAAACTAACTACGATCATCACAGAGGTAGCCAGTGGGGATGTCCTCGATCAGAAACAGGAGTATGATAGAGTGCTAATTTACAGTAGCTCGTAACTTCGAGCCACAACTGATTTTAATTCATACATAAAAGCTAATACTCAAATGAAAAGTGCGAATTTCATGCCCTGTCGAGATAAACACCACCTTTAACCTAAAAATATATTAACTTTAGATTTAAGATTTTTTTTAGTGAATTCGGAAATTCGAAATTATCCCACGTGATTCCCTGCGTTATATTATGCATGGTTCCATTCCCCTCCCTTGCGTCGGAGCGGCCGGGCCGAGCGCCGCGATCAGCACGTCAGGCGCACGTCAGGCGCACCAGAGTAATGAAAACATGTCCCGCAACCGTATTGAACGTCTCAGTTGTGACCTTGCAAGTTGGACGCCCCCGATCTATCTTCTAGGGGTGCTACACGCTGTGCCATTCCTCTTGTCCTTTGATAGTTGTGCCTCGGCAGAGACCGCGTTGCAATGCCCTTCCCACCGGATTCATTGGTTGGTTCGTGTCTCCGGGCGCGTCAACTGCTAAGGTCTTTAGTTCGGTAAGGTTTCATCGCGGGAAGTGCGAATGATGTTCTGCCGTCTGATGGCGAGATCCGCGGCCGATCTACATATCGACCTGCTGGATTTTCCCCGACCAGGTGTCTCCCACCAGGGGGGCACCGCCCCAGCCGGGACAAGCTCTAATCTCTCGACTGCCCCCCCCCCCGGCCTATGAGGTGGTGTAGTGCCTGAAAGTGTGCACGTAAGGGGCGAGGACAGGACAAGGAAGAGGGAGGAAAGATAGCGCAAGCTCCGTGGCACCTCTCTTAGGGTGCTGCTCCGGCATGCGCCTGGTGTTGATCGGAGAAACCACGCCAAACTACCGACCAGATCAACTCTCCTCAAGATGGCGGCTGAATCCGTCGTACCACTCGTAGCTCCGTACATCGAAATCTTGCCACCGCCTGAAGTGAAGCGTAGGACCCCCCGGTCAGGGGCACTGCAGTGACACGAGTGGGTGCTCTGAGGCGGCACCAGGCAGCCCTCGAGAGCCCTAAATCCGCCAGCGCCGCCCGCCCTGAGCAGCGCGCGCTCGAATTGCAGATGCACCGCCTTGGGCCGAGCTCGCTTCGCCTGCGGGTCCGATCGGCGCTCGATTTGCGGCCGCTTCTTCTGCAAACCACTCCCGCCGACGATTCCCGCAACGAGCGAGCGAACAATAAGAACCAAGGGCCTGACAGGTGATTTATTCCCTCTCCGCCGTCCACTGGTTCTGCTCCTTGCGTCGCCCAGATAACTCAGGCTTTGTTTTTCTGTTTTTTTTTTCTCGGAGTAGAGAGAAAGTCACGTAATGCTGCGCGAAAAAGCGGTGGAGTTTTGGCAGAAAAAACTCGCATTACAAGGCCTTGGTAGCGGCAAAGTTGCTAAATTTAAAAGAAAAAAAAATCTCTAACACGTGGGGTAGCTAGAATCCATGTTTTGTGGGTCCTTGATACCGAAAAGTCGAATAATGAAAAAAAAACGCCTAGCATTTTAGTTTACTTTCCTGTATTTGGCAAAATTGATTTAAATATTTATGTTCCAATTATGTAATTATTTAACAAAAAATTGTATAGTATATCTACAGTACATAAATAATATACAATATAATAACAAATGTTTATTACTTAACAAAAAGTCTACGGTGGCCCTCCAAAAATGATCGGCTGGATTCGCTCGCACCTACGCTGCTGAGTATCTAGTTCCTATTTCACGACGCTCTTAATTGTCAACACAATCCGTTTGGGGATAGAAATTCTCCGAGCAACTAACTTCCATAATTAGATGAGAAACTTCATTACCAAGGCGTTTGGCGCGGCAATCACGGAGGCTTCAGGGACACACTTCACACCTCGAAAACAAACTGCTCCTGAACTCCACATGGCTTCACCTTCAGAACCAAATGCGAATCAATATCCACGAGGAAGATGGCCTCGGGTTAAGTTCTCGCTCCCCGCATAATACATAATGTTCTTGTTAAGTAATGTAATAATTAGGGGGCGGATTTTAAAGAAATGTCAGTTCTGTTCACTTTAGAACAATAACATTTATTATACAAATCTATTTTATGTTATGACAAAACGAAATGACCCATTTTCATACGTCATTGTTTTGCATTCTTCGGCGATTTCGATTAATAAGTCATTTTGTACGTATTTACGTCATTTGTAATGCTTTTTTCGCTGATTTTATCGATTTTAATATCATTTTAATGGTACTTGCATCAACCAGTATTCACGAGGTGAAAAATATGTCCTCCACAGAATTCCTGCCTATTCGATTTCTTCGCTTATATATTGTAATGTAGTAAAAAAGGTGATTCGAAGATTGCAGGTTCGAACCCGACGCCGTGCTGGAAGTTCGGCGGACGTGTGATTACGTCAGTGTGGGGACTCGGATTCATACGCCAGTTTTTCTGATCTCACCACTTTTAGCCAAATATCGGATCAGAAAAACGTTATTTCAGCTACATTTCTCTTACTTAACATATATGTTTAGTAAAACGTTTAATCACCTAATTATTTAATATAAAAATATTAAAATATTTTACGTTTTGTACCGGATAACTGGTGATAGCTACGTAAGTCATCAAAAACTGCTTTTACATTAAAAATATCTGAAAAGACAACGCCATTTGTTCTTTCACTTTATCACCGATTCCCCAAATACGAGTATGTCAGAAATAGACAACATCGGGAGAAGATTGAAATAAGTAGCGAACCCCGTGAGTGATATTTTCATAGTTAACAATAAAAAGTCCCTGCTTGATATTTCTCTTATTAAAAAATACAAGTGTTTCCCCAATTTAACGATTCCGCCTTTACAGCAGTGTTTTTGTCGTAAGCTCGTAACTTGAGGCTAGAGGCGTCTGCGCAGAGAACCCGAGTGGGACGAGGCCGAAGAAGCAACCAGTCCCTGAGCTCAGTCTGAAGCGGCGCCACCTCCGCAAGCAACCCGGCGCTCCGCCCGCAGAGGTCTCTGCTCTGGCTCGCGTGGGGGGCGGCGAGGGCAGTAGGCCGTGATTCTCCTCGTCGCTTCAGGCGGCCGAGGCGCGCGCAGCGAGGGCGAAGCAGCCGCGGCCCGGAGGACGACTCCAGAGGCCGGCTGCTCGGATCGGGAGCTGTACGTGCTTCCTCCGATCAGGCCATGGATCGCGCGCCATCTTTCCTTCCTCTTCCTTATCCCATTCTCACTTCTTGCATACACACAGTTACACTTGCATGCAGTATACTACCACACATTTGGGGAGACTAGTCGGCCACTTTGAGCTGGCCCGCTGGTGGGAGATACCTGGTTGGGGAAAGCTCAGCGAGCTGACGTGTAGGTCAGTGCCGGTTCTCCGTACAGCCCCTCTCGCAACAAAAATATGTCCTACACTTACAGGAGTAATGATCAG
Source organism: Gryllus bimaculatus (assembly GCA_017312745.1). Lineage (NCBI taxonomy): Eukaryota > Metazoa > Arthropoda > Insecta > Orthoptera > Gryllidae > Gryllus > Gryllus bimaculatus. The sequence goes on along the minus strand of BOPP01000195.1, from coordinate 1,942,628 downwards.
CGCCATGACGTGAGCGGAAGCGGAGTCTACCAACCAGTCCATTGCGGAACAGCGCTTGACCTTCCCGTTCCCGCAGGGCTACAGGAATCTGGCTGCATCGGGTTATTCCGGCGGGGAGAGGTGGAGCAAGCGAGGCAGAGCGGTGCAGGGTGAAGGGAGGGGGCGGGGAGACGCGACGTCTTGCACCGTGAGAGCAGCGCAGGCCGTCGCTGCCTGGATCAGTGTCACGGCGCGGGCGGGCGGGGCGGGCGGGCGTGGCGGGCGGCTGGGTGGCGCTAACGGCAGGCCGCGCGACTCCTCTGCATCTTCGCCCTGCCTTCCCACGGACGCTCTTCTGCGCTTTGTTGCTGCTACAGGCAGCGTTTATCACTACTAAATCCTTTTATGATTTGATCGAAAGGCCGTAATCTTTTCTTTACTATGTCGGTGGCTCAGAGCGGCTGCGCCTGGTCATTTTTCAGTTAATGTCATTTCAGCACTACTCCCGTGCTTATCTGCCGGTGTACAAAGATGGTACGTCTAAATAAGAGAAATGGTGCTCTTTCCCCAGAAAGCAAACATATTCGCTCCGTAAGTAACTGCACTTTTACAGACTTTCATTTTTTTTCTCGAAACTAAGAATCCTGGACATACAGTATGTGTGCGCTAAGCCATCGATTTGGTCAACCCTAATCATTGGTACCCCGGAGACTAAATGTAGCACATCAAAAGGAAACCATTATGTTCATCGCTGCAGATGACTCCGTCACATCGATTTTCTACATTCCTTCAGCAGTCTCTTGTCGAATGCTTCTTCTTTGACACTACATTATTGGTTTTCCATCTTTTCCTACACTTAGAAATCAACGTGTTTGAGCTGTCCATGATCACTCAAACCGGTCCGCCCCGGCCAGCGCGCTTCTTTCCAATGGCGATGAGGGTCGCCTGCAAATACTGCACTTAAAGACATCCGCGTTTAAAATGACATCGTCACAAATCATCGGTACTTTTAAAACAAAGCAAAGCCAAAAGTGAGAAAAGTTAACAAAATTTGTACCTTCTAATTGGAAAAGCACACAAAAACAATAGTACACATTCACCCACGAAACTAACTTATTTTTCACCCTTGATCACTTCATTCCGACGAATGTTGAATTTATAGATATGTGAAAATTATTCACGTTTCTGTGATATAACGTATATTCTTTAGTTAAAAACAAAATATTTCCCCCTTAAAAATATTGGGCACAAATATCGATGAAAAAAAAATTACTGCAATAAATCGATGTGAGACAATCGAGGTTCTTTTTTATCAAGACATCGATGTGGCACCCGCATTGTCCACTGGACGGCAACGGACGGTGCCTTCCCAACGAGATCTTGCGCTCTACCACCAGTACCCTTCGACCAACGGCAGGCGTTGCAAGTGAAGTCACACCCGGGGCATCAGGGGACGCCCGCGGGGCGCGACCGACTGAAAGAGATCCCCTAGACCCGCACGGGACTTGCTTCGAAGGGAGTCAGGGTCGAAAATGTAAGGCTGAGGACACGCGGTCAACGGCCGTCTCCACGCGAATCACAGCGTCGATAAATAAAAGTTACCTCCGACACTGATGTATGATAGGAATGCTCTAAGGCAGAATTTGTCCAGTATTAAATATTTGCTATTTACGTTTCGTGTTCTTCTCATATTCTGCGTATGCAAAACACTGCGGTACTATAATGTACTCTGTTATGTTATATTATATTGCGTTATGTATTGCAGTATGCGGGAAGATTGATTCTGTTAAAATATTTAATTTACTGCAGTGTTAAAACAAGAATATTTGATTTCTTATTAATGAGCAGTATGCATGCTACGATTTCCATTTTGGGTGGATTTGTATAGGGGTATTTTAGCCCATGCAGGCCACTAATGTTACACTATATTTCGAGTGTATTCCTTTCCTTTTTTCAAGAAACAAATGATTGAGAGAAATAAATGTCCTGACAATGCCGTGTACGCCAGCTAGTTTTATATTTGCTCTGATTTCCTGCATCTTCCTAATATATTTTTGTATTAGGAAACGTCAAACATCGTTGTCGAAATGTTCTGAAGTTCGAACCATTTAGGAACGACGAATGCTTCGACACGAGATCCAACACCATTCCAGTCTTTTGAGAAAAAGAGTTTTTTTTTATGTTGATCGTTTATTCGAAAGAGAAGGAAGGAGAAAGAAATTACATTCTTTCTTTTAAAAATGTTATCATTACAAGCAGAAAAGAAAAAAGAAATTCAGAATAATAATATTCTTTTTAAATATCCCAATCTGATTATAATTAAATACGAACCCATAAATCAAGTTTAATGATAGGTGCACAAAGTGCACGCTGAAATCGTCTCCGAAATATAATCATAAAGAACACACTAATGCAGTTTTAAGACGCAGTTCATTTTGAGTTAGGGGACACCTCTAAATTAATGCAGGGCCACCAAAGTGAATGAATCAGGTGTGCCAAGGGAACAATCTCAAGAGATAAGAAGCATTCAACAATAGCCGAATCTTCGTGTTCTCTGAAATGTCGCTTCGCGTCCGCACCCGCGTGCCTTCACTTGCGCCACCTCCGAGTGGGGTCCTCTGCAGTCGCCGCTGCTGAGAGCGCCTGACCGCCTGACGCGAGACGCAAAGCGCGAGCGCGGCGCAGCGCGCACATTACCTCAAACAAAGACAAGGCCCCTCGTCAGAATCTCCATAGAAGGCGTTGGATTCACGACAGGTATTCTACAACATTGGAAGCAAAGTTTTGGAACCACTTCAACACTATGGTCTCGCATTTTCAGTCAGAAAGACCATGTGTAAGTTTCTCTTGTAATGTCGTATGTGTAACTTCTCACCTACGACAGGATTAAAGTCAAATAGTGTTGTTCCAAAGGTATTTATGATTGGTGAAGCTGACGACATGCTACACTTTGTACTAAGAAATGGGTATGTCTGTATCTACAGAACAGTGTAGTATAAACTCGTAAATGGTACACGAAACATGACTTATACACGAGTACATATTTTAAAGTTATAAGTATATTTGCATTTTTATTAATAACCTTTGCCAAAAAGAACAAAAATATTTTTGTTCACGTAAATACTTAACTTCCTTGTAGCTTCAAATAGGATTGGGCAATAACACGGCATGGCTGAAGTCCGGAGATGTAAAACTGGGTGAGGCAAGAAGAGTGTAGAATGCATAAATGATCAAATGGAAATATAATATCAAAGGTTCTAATGTTTTATAAACATTTCATAATTAACATACTTGTTCTGACGTATGTTGAAAATCAATTCGTCATTCCTTCTTTCAATTTGTCATTTTGCGAGATGTGAATGAGTTGTTTCATGAGCTTTTTTTGGCCTTCTTTTCATAAGATTCTTTTAACTATCCAACGACATTTTCAATGGGATTCATGTCAGGGCTATTTGCAGCCCACTGGAAACTAGACTGACCAATGTCTTGAAGATGTTTTTCAACTTTCTTTCTTGTAGTGATAGGGAGCGTAGTCATTTTTTTAAACAACTCATTTATGTGTGGGAACCATTGGTTCTTTAGGGCCTCTAAGTATTGGTCACGCTTTATTGTACTGTGTATATAGTACCACTTCAAACAGTTACGTTTGTCAGGTGCTTCTCAATACTCATTATGAAACGGTAAGTCAGAGAAAAATATTTATTATAACATATAAAGTATTTTTATATAAATAATAATTTGGCCACCTCTGTATTTTCAGGAATAAACTAAATTTTATTCATCTTTGAGGGGTGTGGAATACATTCACACTATCAACGAACATTACCGCCCTCCAGCAAATTCACGACACCAAATTTGACAGCCCAATCGCACAATCCTTTCTAACAATATTCTCGTAACAGGAAGTTACAACAGCGGAAATGGACTATAATAAAGCAGCCCATCCACGGAAACATACGGGCGTTGAAGCCCAAATACAGCCTAATAAATCCGTTCTACAATTTCTACTGCAAAGTGCTTTCTCGTTAAGCCTACATCGAGTTCACTGTGGTACAAATGCTGCAGTTATCTTTCCATTCCCAAATGACACACAGCGTGATTTACGATGACATAGACGGCCAACTACACTTGAACGATAGCAGCAACGGAAATAAAAGCAGTTGCGCCAATTAATCGCGGGAGGAAATTATTGTCCCACTGGAGAGCTAATGTTCACAGTGGCGTACGTCATACACATCAGTCATTTTAGATTCCACTTTGTACAGTCTTACAAGAAGGCTCCCTTTGCGCCTAGTTTTAAAACAGGAAGCACCGACTTAGTTCAGCTCCGAGACAGAGCTCGACTCTGAGCGGGTGGTCCTAGGGATGGATTCCCGACGGCTGCGGCACAAGCTGGATAGCTGGGCTGACACTAGATAGCCAGGTCAGCAGATGGAGAATTCTAGCCGGCTGCTCTGATCGGTAATTTCCCGTGGTATATCCGATCAACACCAGGTGAATGCTGGAGCAGTATCATAACGGTCCAACGGGAAATGAGAAGAAGAAACAGATAGACACACACACAGAGCGAGCGAGAGAGAAACAAACAAACAAACGGCGGACGCCAGGCGCGCACCGCTGTCCCCCAAATCCCTTCCCCAACCAGCAGCAGGAAGTTTCGGCGCCTCCCAGGGGGCGTTGCCCACTCCCCCACCCCCACTCCCGCGGCAGCAGGCGCGGCCCCCACTACTTGCCCTTCAGCTTAAGCGACGTTGGGGTTGCGCAAACACACGATTGATAATTTGTTTCTACAACTGCAGAGAAAGGCAATCACTGTAAATCGCTAGCCGCACGTAAAGTTCGTAATTTTTTTAATATCCATTAACAAACATGGCTTCCAAGACAACTAGCCTTACAAAAAGATTTATTTGCGTGGTTTTACAATACTTCTGTAATCATGGTCCTAGAAATGCATTTCGATATTGTACGGGGTATCATGCTTCTTTTTCCAATACAAGTTTACAAAACGTTTTGTACTATATTTTTATGCAGTTGTAAAAAAAGTTTTTTCATATTCCGTGCGTGAATTTTCCGTTTCTTTTACGGTCATGATTCAGATTTTTTGCCGAGACGCACACTTAATATGAATAACTTTACACACTTAATATGAAAATAACTATTTTAACACGCCTCGCAACGCTCGGACGACAAACTCAACTCGTGCGTGAAAATTCATTTCTACTTTGAAGTTAATTTAATATTAATCAAAATATTGCCCCAATGTTATTTTCCATCAGCCCCTCCTTAGTCGCTTGCATCAGTTGCATGATGAGGGTCATTGCATAAGCGAGCGTTATTGTTCTTGAATGGATTCTGTGAAATTCATGAAATCTAAAACGAACGATTAACATTTCTTATTGCATTTTTCTACTGCCTCATACAGATACAATTCGCGGTTAAATCTGCAAAAATAACGTGAACTTTTAATTGCGCATTTTAAAATTTCTCCTCACACCGGCATTATGGAATCTTGCGGAAACACTCTGGAATACTGTTTTCATGAAAAACATTGACCTTAGGTTTTTTTACGAATTTAAGTCAATTTAATATGGATTTGTTATTTTCTGCAATGTTTTGATCATCAGTTTATTGCGGTCACTAGAAATTGGAGGTCCTGTAAATCCCTATGTAAGACTATTAATTAGTAATGGAAATCCCAAAAGGGAATGAAAATTTTACCGTTAGCATAACTCTTATCGCAGTCACCTCCGTCCTTGTCACACGCAAATGCCTCCGCGTACAAACGAGATAAGGCAGCGCAACGACGCAACGAGGTACACAAGAAGTCCCCTCTGAAGGGAATGACTCAAGAGCAAAAGCGTATAAACAGTCGACTCCGGTTATAGAGAACTTCTGGACACTAACATGTTTGGTTCACTATATAAGATGATGTCAACATTAAATAGAATTTGTTTTTATTAAAATAGAGATACAGCAAAATCCATAAGAGCTGAGCTGAAAATTATAATTTCTTTATAGGTATATTCGTATTTATGATATCCTTATAGTCAATTATTTTCAATTGTTTGCTTCGTACATTTTTCATTAGTAATTTCTCTAGATCCTTCTTCAGAGTTCGTGCTCTCTCCATACTCGAGGATACAGTATAGTCTTACCTTGCATCACATTCCAGAAACGTATTCGTACTAAGGGGAGAGTGGAGAACATTTCAAAAGGCAATTCGCGTTCAAAATATAATCATTTTTCTTTATTTTTTTTCATAAATAATATTTATGAGTGAGAGATCCAAACTGAAATTGCATCCTCCCTCCATAATACTCACTGGATACTATTTAACAAAAGCTACTCATTCGTGAATAATCTTGCAAAGCAGTGGTACTTTTGGAAGCCAAAGAGTGTTTCCAGAGTAAAATCGAACACATTTGCATATTACTAAAATTATTTTCAGGGCTCTTTTAGTGTGAAGTAGTAGTAGTAGTGAAGTTAGTAGATTAGTAGAAGTAGTAGTAGTGATGTTCATGGTAGCGAAGTACGATTCCTCAAAATAATTTGCCACATCTCATACAAGAACATAACTAGTAATAGGAAACATACGAACGCACCGAAGGATGCGAGCCTCATAAATATTATTAATATTACGCCCGTACGGTCCCTTTCAGGGTAAGGCCTCCTGAAAGTGAGCGACAGCTTCTCAGAAGCCACTAGAACAGCCACTTCTGATGTTTGAGTTAATAGTACCTGTTAACTTTAATCAAAAGTTTTGAACTTGCGATAGCAATAGTTGACGCCAATAAGTTTTTATAAAAGACTAATCATTAATCAAAAATCATTAAAAATATACAAGACTATATTATTTTTATTATTTGTTTAGTTTTAAAAAATAATAATAATAAATATTACTCTCCATAATTCGAAAACATCCTCGTCTAGCCTGGTGCCCGTTTTCTGTGCAAGCGGGTATGTCGCTGTTTTGATTCGAGGAAATCTGCAATTGAGCAGCTACTGCGTCATTCCACATGTGTCAGGATCTGAAAATAGCCTCTAAAGCGCAAAGTTTGTCGACGAGTGATAAGGCACGGCCTAATGACTTCATAGTTTACATACATCCGTAACCGAATATAACTAGGGCACCTCTTTTCTTAGATTTCTTGCATGTAATCCGAATTTCAAAGTTCGGTTCTCATAGCCTGTCGATTTAATTAGTAGTTTAGATTTGATCAGTGAAGTTTTGATAAAGCGTTTTACGGGAATTCAGTGGGAATAGTTTTTAAGGAATGTAACAAACTTCTTTCTTTTCGATTACCCAATGGGAGATCAGTGATTGTCACTCAGGTTCCTACAAGTGTAATCCCCAGTTTTGTGTCACGTGTCCCTCACGGCCTAACAAGCTTTCCACAGAAGCCTCAGTATTATCGGTGCACCGTGATCTCAAATGTATCTAAAGCTAAGTTAGTTATATTTCTGAAGTTCACTGATTTTCTTCTGTTATTTTGAGAAGGAAAGATTTTGCTTATCTCTCTTTGAGCTGAAACCTTTAACTAAACTCATGGTTTCTGTGTATCAATTTTTTTTTAATGTTCAAAAATTTGTTCAAAAATTGTGAAAATCGACAACACCAAACTTCAGACCCAATCGTTTTGTTTAAGCGTCCACGTCGGACAGATGTGTCTCCGGAGAAGCGAAGGGGTGGTGGGGCGTGTGGGGCCTGAAGCTTCCATTGGCCCTAAACTCCAACAATCCAGGTTCTCTTGCGAGATCGGGCGCCGACCTGTCCATCGGTTTGCTGGGTTTTCCCAGCGAGGTATTTCCCCCCCAGCGGGGCACGCTCCAAGCTCCCGACCGGTCGCCCGGCATATGTGGTAGTGTAGTGCAAGTTAATGAAGATGTGTGTAAGGGGTGAGGATAGGACAAGGAAAAGGAAGGGAAGATCGCGCGCGGTCCGTGGTTCCAGACAGCGCCCGCACTCGGCCTAGCTGACAAAGAAGAGAGGAACGTCCTGCGCCCGTCGGGACTGGAGCTGCGGGACCTCCCGGTCGCAAGGGGCGCCGCTGCGCTGCGCCTCCGCAGCCGAAACAGACGAGGGCGGCCGGCGAGCAGGCGCGACCTCGCCAAGGGGGCGTGGCCCACGAGGCGTCCGGGGCGCGGCCACGTGGCTTCGCCCCGCCACTTCCCCTGCCGCCGTCTCCAAGGAGTCTCCCACCGGGAGGTCCTAGGCTTCCAAGCCTGACGGTGCCGGATTTCGCACTCGAGCTAAATAGCCCTGTCGAATTCAGTCGCTGTCTGCAGGAGAATTCCCTGATGGGATGTCTTCTCTGGTCCTCGTCATCAGGCGCATGAAGTTCCTTGCAAAGCGACTCGACGCCCGCACGTGATTCCTTCCTCTTCCCCACGGCCCACTGCACGCGCACTCGCACATCGAACGTCCAGTCGCGGGCCT
>BOPP01000195.1:1895943-1933270 GCA_017312745.1 Gryllus bimaculatus | reverse complement strand
TGGGGGCCATGCCCCCCCCCCCAAAAAAAAAGGCCTAGAGTATTCGTTTCCCTTTCTTTATTTGGCAAAATTGATTTAAATATAATCTTCGTTTCAATTTTGTAATTGTTTAAACAATAATATTGAATGGTATCATAACTACAGTACATAAATAATATACAATATAATAACAAATATGTTTATTATTTAACAAACATCTACGAAGCCCCCCCCCTCTCCAAACGATCGGCTGGATCCGGCCTTGTGCATTCGTGTGGGTAGTTGCGTGATCGCATTTTGGTTTATTCGGGATTTGTCGTTGGCCGAATTCCAAATAAATATACAAAACCCACTACTCATATATTGCTGTTAATTATTAAAATCATTGACTGTCATTAAAAAATAAGTTGGACATAATTATAGTTTACACAAATGGCCACAAAGAATATATTGATTTGCAAATACAACAATTAGGGGCATTGAGCTGGTGAAAATTATTATAATTATTAGAAATCGTTCGTCAGTAACCTGATACAAGAACATTTACATATAAAACATTCAGTTATGAATTACTAAATAAATAATAGAAAGTTTAGTAACTGATAATTTTAAACTCAGAATAACATTAATACAAAATAACAAATGGAGAAAAGAATAGGTGGAGGCGGCGTGATAATTCTAGACTATTTTAGTAAATTTGTTGTTGGGTGGACATCAGAGAGTGGGGCGCCGGCAGGGGTCAAGTTCACATGCGACATGGACGTCGATGTTTTAAAGATATCGTGTTTTTTTCTGGAAACATCGATATTTTTAAACATCGATGTAATAACGCCGATTTTTTTAATACAATGTTTTGTGATCGATATTTTTTCTTTTCGAACTTTTGTTTCCGAAAGAATAATTCCATGATCACAATACCGTGTAAGTTAAAATACGAGTATGAAATAATAACTGATAGTAACACTTGTTCGCGTGTTAGAAACAAAAGAACGCTGTTTGAACTACTTTCATCGACCAAACTCTCTCACCCGAGACCTCCATGCCCTCGATGCCCCCCATACACATACATACACACACACACAATGTAGACATACACATGTACGTATTATACGTCTATAAGATTGCATCAAGTGTCTTAAGTAATATTGTCACAAACCAAACACACATACACACGTTCACACATATACATATTATGTCTATAAGTATACACACATATATAAACACACAAACATTATGAATGATACCTAAAATAATTCTTGTATCATTCGTAAGGTTTCTTCTTTAAATAAAACATATTTTTCTTCAGTTATGTTGCTACAGTCGACAGAAAAAATGTATTATGTTTTTCGATTTCAGCACTCCGCAAAATTCTTTGTCTGTAAACAAATCATGCACCGACAATACACGCGCTGAAAAACAACAAAAGAAGTAACAAATAAGCGCAAGCGAACATCAAAACAAGTGAAACATAACTTACTGCGTAGAAAATCGTCTATGAATTTCGTTGACATAAGAGTCAAGAACAATAGGCATCGTTACTATATTATCTGCCTTGAAGCATATTTAGAAGATTAATGAAACTTCGTTCTCTATTAGCAACGGAGACAGGGCTTCTGACATTTGCCCGAGGGCCTGTGACGTACGACTACTTGCAACGAGCAACACCAGGCACTTGAAACTTGGTACAATGAAAGAAAGAAAATTAGGGGTATTTAAAAAGCAATAATAATACGCAAAATCACAGATTAGCAACTCGCTGAAAATAATTTGGTTTTTGTAATGATCGATGAAATGATGGAAATGACTTCCACAATCATTGCAACTATCGCAATTCTCCCCCAATTATCTCACAGAAATATTGTCAGACACATATTACTTCCTCGATCTCCAACATTTTCGCTTGTCAGAAACGTTTACATCAAAGGCCAACAATTATCGAAAGAGCTTTTAAAAAAGGCAGAAAAAGCACGAAGTAATTTCTCTCTGAGGCGTCGACAGCCGTCATTACATAAGGGCCCCTCTGCACGTACGCACAGTTCTCAGACGATGAAAGCATGGCACAGAAATAGCATCAGCGCAACTCCCCAGAAACACGCAGACAGATGAAGCGCGCTCTGTGGTTATTACCTCAAACGGCCACACGCCGCCACAGACTGAGGAAATGGAGGCCAAAACCTCGAAAGACTCACAAATCAAATCGCAAGAGTGTTTCAGATGGCCGATTACAAAACCGATATGAAAATTATGAAAAATGGTGCTTCCACCTTAACGACAAAAAACTTCAAGAAATCTTTATGTCGGGATGAGGTTGGGTATTTATTAACGAGAGTAGTTCTACGCAAACATTGTCGGTTAGCAAATGTACATAGTTTGCAAGGAACAACTCCTTGAGTTTAAAAGTCTGATTTTACTAATGCAGCGTTTCGAGTAATGTATGGCCTTCAAATGTTAATAATAAAAATGCAATCTGCACTTAAGCTTTGATTAATGTACGCTTTGAATATGACTTAATCTAGAGGTTTAAATCAATCAACATTTAGCCTCGTAAGCGAGGCTGAGGGCGGTGGGTTTTGGAAGGGGGAGGGATTCTCCGTGCGGCAAGTCCTGCTTTCTAGAATGGACACGCCTGTCAACACGAAATCCTCCTGCAGTTAGCGTCCTCATCAGATCCTCATTTCTTTCGGCCAAGACATGACAGAATATGAAGGAAGGGGCAGAGAATGAAGTAATACGATTGACAGTTGTGTAGGACCCTGGCTATGAATACGGTGGTAAAAATACGTTATTAATGAAAGCAGATAAATTAGTTGGTTGGTGTTTCAGGGCATAAGGGGTATGGTCATTAATCCCGTTAGTGTAGTGAATGCCTTCGTGTCATCCGCGGCGGGGAACCGCCCCCGCCGGACAAGCTCCAAGCGTGAAGGGTGCGAGGGGTGAGGACAGGAGGCGGAGAAGGAACGATCACGCGCGGTCCGTGGCCCGTTTCAACTTTAATTAGATTTCTTTGTGCAGTGTTATTTTAGACATACATTTTGCGTTTGAAAACCAAAAGCGACTACTAAAAAGCGATAATTTAGATTTGGAAATTTATTGACGTATTGTATTAGTTAAACGTTCTAATACATTACTATCTCTCGACGTTTCGAGGTGCACTTTTCCTCTTCTTCAGGAGTATAAATATAAACAGAAATTCTCATAAGGTAAATTACAATTTTCAAACTTTTCTTTTGATTCAAATTGTTTGTTTTACATTCTTCTTTTTGTCAAATAAATCGGTTTCATATCTGAGACTATCTTATGTGCAAATAGGCAGGCGAAGAGAGGAAAAGTGCACCCCGAAACGTCAAGAGATAGTAATGTTTTAGAACGTTTAACTAATACAATACGTCAATAAATTTCCAAATCTAAATTATAGTTTTTTATTAACCTTTTGGTTGCCAAACGTACAAAATAACACTGGCCAAATAAACCTAATTAAAGCCTAAAGACAGACAGGAGATGCCGAGCTGTGTGGGGCCGCGGGACGCTTTCGTATGCGCCCGTGTGCTTCGTTGGGGGGGAGAGGAAATAATCGCGATGCGAATCTCCGAACGGCCGCCAGGGGCGCCAGCGGGGGCCGCGCCAAAGCGTAGACGGCTGGAGAGCTGCGCACTGGCCACGCGACATCCACGTCGATGTTTTAAACATTGATGTATTGAAACCGAGGTTTTGGGCTAGATGTTTTGTTCGTGAATGAAACATTCCCATAATCACAATTTTGTAAAAGTTAAAATACGAAATGAAAACCGATGTTTTGTTCGAACCCAAGGAACGCGCGCACACTGTCCCTCGCACGAGGCGATCCTGATGCCCCGGTGTTTACTTCGTCTTTCCTCGCATTTCGCACATGGAGAGGCGTTTCATAAACCTACTTTTCAGTTCAATTTTAATTATAAATTAATACAAACGACCGCCAAATTACATTTTATAGCGCCCGACTTTAATGTGAGATGTTACTAAACCAACTTTCAAACACCAACATCGATGTTTTGTTGTTGATGTCGCATCACTCCTTCACACTGGACAGGTGAGCTTCACCAGCGGAACGGGGGGGGGGTCGTCCAACAGAAAGATGTGAACAGGAGACAGATGTTGCAATCCACAGTCTCAATCCACGTCATGTGTCGGGCAATACTAGAACAGTATCTGGCGCGGTTGCAAGATGTCCCGCCACCGCTTTCACGCCTTCCTGTCATTCTTTAATTCGCCCATAATCCATCTGAGGTGGCTCAGGTCATCAATTAATGACACTGCAGTGTCTCTGACTAGGAGGACATAGGTTTTCATCCGCTGTCTGGAAGAATTCTCGCGACAGGCTGCTCTAGTCGGTACTTTTAAGTGGTTTGTCGGATCACACACCTACTTACACGCAATACAAGACCACAAATGCCCGGAAACCAGATAGGAGAATAATGTTTGTCCCGGATACGGTGGTGCCCCGCAGGTTAGAGATACCTGCATGGGGATAACCCGAAAGCCAACGTGAAGGTCCACGCCTGTTATTCAGTTGGGAAGAATACCGACGCCTCCCACGATAAACATGCACTACAATTACGGGACTAATAACTGCCGCTGCTTACGCGCTCGGAAAGACGAAATCTATCAATTAAATAAATGCAGTCACCGTTTATTTTAAACAAATATTGAGCTGCGGTTCTTTTAAAGGTTCATTAGGTTAATGACCGTCCAACAGACGAAGAAACAATCGATTGTGTCAATAGACACAGAAGTAATAGAGAGCGGGATATATTTAATGATGCAGAAAGTAATCACCTTGAAACTGAATAGACTACAAGTAACATTTCCTCACTTTTGCATTTAATTAATTTTTCAGCGAAAATACATGCGAAACATTAACAAAACGCAGTATTTGCTGTAATTCAGTACAAGAATGGCGAAGAACTTTTCATTCGAAGCACCTAGCGACCGCGTTCAAAAACCGCAGTCTCTAAATATACAGATTATCTGTATTCTTCCTACAGCTTTACGTCTCGCATATTAAGGATGATTGGAAAAATCGTAGTCTTCATTATTTACAACTGTGCCCAATTTTATAGCGAAAAAATGTAAGTGATACGGAATGTAACAAATGCAACAAACCCACAACAACTTTTATTAGAACTACAAAAAAACATTTTATGAGAGATGACTAACGTGCTCATATGAAAGTGTCTGTAATGTATTTTGTTGGAGATCGTGAAAGGCAATTGAAGAGCAGGGCTCCCGCTGCCATGCTCCCAGCGAGATGGATGGCGGGAGACTTTATTCTTTGAAGATGCGTTTGCTGCAAACGCAATTATAGTCTCAGTACTGAGAACAATCGGCCCTGGCAAGTTGTTTCTTTCTTCATTGGAACATTTTAAGTAAAACCTTGCTTTGGGTGCAGTTTTACGGTAAGAGCTTTAAATAATTTTTCTTTTTGAGAACTTTGAATAACGAGTTATTGATAAATTAATTTCAAAACGTGCTTCGACCAAGTTCTGGCAACCCTTGAGATATTTGAATGATGAAATTGCTTACTTGGCAGTTTTTGTCCAGAAAGTTAAAGACCAATTCAAAATGAGAGTGGTTTGCAAGTTTGAATGAGAGAAGTCGTACGATCTCGGAGAGAGACATATTCCCTCTATAGAAGAAAGACCTTTTTTTTTGTGGTCAGGTTTTTCTAATTACGGGTTTTTACTCTTCTATTAATGAAACGCATCTACTTAATTAGTGGTTTCAGGGAAATCCTCGGATGGCTTTGTATCTACAAAGCGTATCTTGTCACGCTTGACGATTGATGACCGATTCTTGAAAGAATGCGTTTCTTTATGGAAAGAGATTGAAGCGTACGTGAAAGCCAGAAATACTGTTACATACTTGATAGCTGCGAAACGTCAAGTGGAGTCAAGAGCAGTCAAGTACTTGCAAAATGTTCACCGACTGCTAATCGCTGAGGAAAGGCAGAAACCAAACGAATATTTATTTGGACTGTCATTTAATTTTAAGTGGATGTGATTATAAATTTCCAAATTATGGTAAAATGAAGAAAGTTTTTTATTTTATTATGTTATTAATTCTGGAGTGTCAGCAAGAACCCAAAAAGTCTATCTTGATTTTAAAACCTTAAATCTTTAAAAAATAGGTACGAGACTTAACTTTTATTCATTTTAATAAATATGTGTGTTATCATGTATTCGATCGTGTATATTTTATTCACGCGTCGTGGATTACACTTTAAGAGTATGTACCTCGCTGTTTCCACACTGAAACCTCCCGAAGTCTCGTCGTCAAGGGGTAGCGCCTAGAGAGGATCCAATAGTTACATAACGCTGCCCAGGGCGAGGGGATTTGACGCTGCGTTACGTGATAGTAGGGGTGGTAGTTCATTCATGCTATGTTGATTGTATCTTAGCTTACGAACAAAATATTCGAAAGGGATGCATTGTATATTCTAGAAAGCCATTAAATTGACTCGGTAGATTCTCGCCCTTGCTACCTGCGCAACAGCTCGTGTTCTTGCCAGTGCTTCCTTCCATGGCGTACAAATTGTCTCCCAATCTTCTTGTTGGGGCCGTCAGCATCGCCAGTTAATTCCGCCTCTAAGCAAAGCAAAAGGCGAGTTGTGGCGAGCGCTGCGCAGTGGAGCCGCCCGGTGCGAGGGGAGAGGGCGAGCGGTGGGCGGTGGGCGGTGGGCGGGTGGGGGGGAGAGTTGTGGAGCTCAGGGGGCGGCGCTCCCACGGAGCCGCAGACGCTGACGCGGCGCGGGCGGCGCCCGCCCCCCGCCCCCCCGCCCCCACGGAGCAAATGCAGAGATGCCCCTGTTTTGCTCCAGGACATAAATGAAACTCTAAATAAACAGAACCACTTCACACACCAGTTTTAACTGATTTTAACGTAAATGAATAAGTAAAATAAAAACAAGACAGGGGCAAGCACATTTCTGGGTCCTTTCTAGCACTAAGTTTCGTTTATATATGCTATATTCTGCTAGATAATCAATAAATCGAAGTATAAGGAGAATTAAATTATACCTTTAATGACTCATTTAATAAATGCATTTTATGTTGGGCTATTTACAATTTGCCAGATGCTTTAAGATCGTTCTCCCCAAATTGTCAAGTTAAATAAGGGGAAAATCGGGGACAGAACATATTTATGAAAATAAAATGTTTTATTACAAAGGGCCATGGGCCCCCCCCCCTCCAAAAAGCCCTCCTGACCCTCCCAGAGCGCAGCACATGAAGGTGGCAAACAGGAGATCCAACGACTTTGGTGTGCTTGTTAAATGTGATTTTGCTACCAACTGAAGTGTGAATAATATATGAAATAGCATATGACTCTGATGAAAATGAAGGGGCAGAGGGAGTTGATAATCTGTGAATTGGCTGCGGCGACGGGTGGGTGAGGGGAGTTGACGTGGAGGTGGTGGCGTACGGGGAAGGGGAGGGGAGGGGGGCGTGGCCGCTAACGAGCTCAACTGGCGCTCGTTAAGGAGCGACCGACCACGCAGCCTTCGCCCCGCTGCCCGCTCCCTCGCCACGCCACGCCACGCCGCGCCTGCCACTCCCCACCGCACCTCGAGCGTGCTTACACGCCAGCACGCCAGCCACGCCACGCGCAGCGCCATACGACGCCTGGGCCAACGCCATCGCCGCACCTCGCATCTACATGCCACGCCGCACCTCGCACCTCCACGCCAACCCACGCCTCGCCTCGTCTCGTCTTGTCGCGATTCTTCGCCTCTCCACGCCATTCCAAGCCTCACCCCGCCCCCCGTCGGCCACGTCCCCTGCCCAGACCCTCCCCGCCACGCCACGCCTCACCACGTGCCTTCGCTTCACCTCGCCCGTCCCGGCGTCGCCACGTGACGCCACGCTCCGCTCCAGCCAGCGGCGAGGCGCCAAACGGTCGGCGTGCGGGGGCCGCCCCCAGGTCAAGCGCCTCCGCTCCCAGACGCAGCGCCGCGTCGCGCATGCGCCCTCCGCTGCCGCCCACACGCACACGCACGCGCCGCGTCCCTCCTCCACCATTCTCTCGTTGTTCTCCAGTGGCCGATGACATTACTACACGTTTGTCCTCATAAAAGGAATATTTTTAATTCACAAAATTTAATTACGAACACGCGAAGTAACACACTCCATATCTCCAAATTACAAGCGAAAGGAAAGTGGGTACTACTGTACCCCCCCCCGTACCAAAGGACCTCTTTCTGAGACTGCGCTTCAACGCGATTATCAACACGTCGGAGAAAACAACTCAAACCTTTGAGGCGCTCAGGATAAGGACGGCAGATCCCAACCAACCTCGCTTTCCCAAGTAGAAGTATGGCGGTAAATTCTTCCCACATACCTATCATACGCTCAAAGATCACATGAATTGGGATTGGGCAAGACCCTCACATTCCAACTTCAACACTTTGTGCGGAGTGAAAGTGAAGGAAGAGAAAAGAGAAAAAAAAGTCATTTATCTCGAAACGAACTTGGGTTCGGAGCTGCCGTTATTATTTTGAGCGCCTCATTTCAATTCGTCAGAATAATATCCAAAGGATCAATCGACAATCAACTGCATAAGGAATTCCACTTAGAATCCAGAGCACATCGCATTACATACTCATCCACATTAACGTTCTTCCAATTTACCTCAAATGTCTTTTACTATTATCAGACTCCGTAAAATCCTCAACCACCAAACCCCTGTATAAAATGAACACACTTTCAATATATTCCTCAAAATATTCCGGGAAATTCAATCTTACTACAGGACACAACAGGGCATCCTCAACCAATGTAATAGATTCCATTTTTAGATCTAAGATAGCAAGTCAGTCTTCAAAACACATGTAAAATAAGTGAACCGCTACGCATCAAACAACACAAAATTAAAAAATAAATAATATAATACAGTAAAAAACGCTCCAGCGGCCTGGCTAGGCAGAAGAGCAGAAGTGCCGTGGCGATCTCGAAAGAAAGGATCGCAGGTTCGACTCCTGTCGCATGCATGGGTGTATTTGTATTTATGTGGGTCGTCCTCTCACCCGTCATAATCATTTGCTCTTCCATATCCCCAGGGCTAACAACCCTGATTGATAAAAGTCGAATCCAGCTAAAATCCTGATCCCCGAATGACGTTACATGCACCTGTCACCGAGATAATGGTACTGGGCCCCAGTAAATGGAGGGTGCTTGCATGCGTGGTCCAAGTCGGCCAATTCGTAAGCAAATAAAAAAACGCCATCAGGCAAAAGCTTATACGAAGGTAGAAACAATGCCAAGTACATATATCTCGTTCAAATGAAAATATTTGCATACACTAACAGATCTTCCCAAAAAGTAAACTACATAATCGGCACGTAGAATATAATCTCCGTGTGGGACGGGCTAAACATTTTGACTGCCTGATTGCGCCCAGTCCATCGGCTGCCAGCGGGCCACATCCCCTTCTCGTGTCCCCATGCGTAGCGCATCGGTGGCAGTTGCTGCTCCTCAAGGCTTGAGGCGTGGCCGCTTGAGTCAAGTTGACTGTAGTTTGCCCTCCGGAAGGAAATTCTGGATAGGTGGGAGGCTGAGGGCTGCTTTGTAATCTTTTTTGGAAGGTTATTGTTATTTCAAAAAGGGGTTGTGCGAGACGGCTGGCAAAGTCAGAGTGCGAGGTGGCAACGCTGCCTGTGAGCCGCTCCTGCGCTGGCCTCTCAGCGCCTGACAGTCGCGCGGACATTCTACCGCCGAAAGCGCACTCATCGGTTGGTTGATAGCGATTCCGGGTGCGACAACTGCTGAGGTCTTTAGTCCCAGACGTGTAACGCATGTTTAGTGCGCAAAGAAGTGATGATTTTCCCCTGCTGTAAACCGAGATCCTGCGCCGATCTACCCACCCGCTTACGGAGATTTTACTCAACGAGGTATCTCCCAGCAGCGGGGCAAGTTTGTTTTACATCTTATCCCCACAGAATTGGAATTGAATCGTGCTTTGTTGGAAGTGTCTCGTCGAAACAAAACACATTTTGAGAAGCACAACACATTATGAGCACTTTTTTCTTTCTCGACCTATAGCAACGTAGTAAACAGAAGGCAAGTAGGCTAGTACTGCGGGAAAATCTGCGACCTTCCGACAGAAAAACTCGTTTTTTCGGACCCCGGTGAAGAAAAGGCGGGGAAATTTTGTTCCTTATATGTCGATCTAGGAACCCGAAAACTCTACACCCATTTTATCAGTATCGGGGACCTACAATACGATTTTGTCTGCCGAAAAGTCTCTTTTTTTGCTGCAGCATTACGTAACTTTCTCTATACGAAGTATGACGAGTAGAAAGCAAGGAGCGGACCAGAGGCTGCGTGTCGGGGCAGAGTGTGAGGCGATAGGGGGTGAGGACGTGAGAGCGAGATGGGCAGGGGGCCGTGAGGGGGCAGAGCACGTGCGCCCGCGCCCGAAATAGCACGCGTGACTCACGGCGACGCCCCCCCCAGGCCATTCATTGGCGCGCGGGCGCCCCGCTGCCTCCCGGGCCACGGCAGCGCCTCCGCAACAGCCACATCGGTCGCAGTCAGGCGCCCTCTCGAGCAGGATTCTCGCGCACGGCCGCGCTCTTAGGTAGTTTTCCCTTGGTCCTCCGATCAACGCCAGGCGAATGCCGGAGCAGTACGCTAACAAACGGGCCACGGACTGGCAATCATTTCTACCTCTTCCTCGTCCTTTCCTTCCCCATCCCTTACGCTCACACCAACAGGCACTACGCTACCACAAATGTCGGGAGACCGGTCCGGAGCTCAGAGCTCGTCGTGGAAGGGGCGGTGCCCGCTGGTGAGAGATACCTGGTTAGGGAAACCCCGCTAGCTGAAGGGAGGTCAGCGCCGGATCTCGGCACCCACCTCCCGCGACAAAAACTGTCAGTGCACTAGCGAGACTAATGACCTTAGCAGTTGGCGCGCTGGGAGTCACTAACCAATCAATCACCCCCCCCCCCACGATGTCTGCAATGCGGAGACGTAACTCTCGTGGTGGGGCACGAACGAAAGGCGTCGAACGCACTTGGCTCCGGCGACATCACGCGGTCAAGGCAACGCATCTCCGCTTTTGTGCCACTAACGACACGCATACTAATCGCGCACTTTTGCTTGACGCCCCGCAGCGAGGGAGGGCGGGGAGAAGCAGGTTCTGTCTGCGGGTGCAGTGCTGGCAACTTTATCGTCAGAAAACTCAGCGTAATAGCGCATCTGCAACAGATGCGGTACTAGCCCCTACGTGAAGAGATGCCCTCCTTAGAGACTGGTCTAGTGGCGCAAGAAGCATTTTATTTGTTTTCTCACAGTCACAACATTCCACCACTTCACCAATAAGTGCTCTGTCACTGCTGTGAAATGCGAGGATTTTATGAGATGTCTCTCGGCACGGCCCGGAGACTGCCTCAAGCATTTCGCAATAAAAGCGACAGTCCAAGAGTTATCCAAATCGACATTCCAAGCCCAAGAATCGTGCAAACCCCGTAAAAATAGATAGCCCAAAAGTCAAATCGTTAAATCAAAAGAGTGCCAGCAACGTCGTATAAATATAGCTCAGTAATACATACGGTACACACCGATCAGAAGAGAGAAATAGTGAAAACTGAGAAGTCCGCATTGGGAAGGAGGGGGGCGGACGTCACTGCCAACTGAGCCTGACGTTCGTGTCCCGGGCCGTGGTGTGACGCGCTGAGCGGGGACTAGGGAGAAAACGTGCGCGCATAGAACACACAAGAGCCCAACGCCATACACAGTTTAGAGTGTCAAAGTGCAGATGGCGTTGATTAAACTCACGAGCTTGCTGGCCATTGGCCGAAAATGCCTTAATTAAAATGACTGCAAGCCAAAAGAAGGGTTTAATAGGTAAAAAATTATAAAATTAAAGAAAGTAGAAATAGAATTTTTCAAATTTTAAGTTTAAGAAAATAAAAATTTCTGTTTGAACTGAAAAAAAAAACAACTATGATATTAAAATCTAATTTGATTTATATAAATGTGTTTTGTAACACATTAACTTTCAAAATAGTATTATAAGCCGAAAAAAAGACATTAAAATTAAATTTTAACGTTAATGTTACACCTTAATTTAATGCTAACGTTAAAACTGTTTTAATGTGTAAGCATCTGGCCTACAATTATATTTCGATAATTTGATTTAATTCACTGATATAGATTTGAATCATCTCCGTCCTAAATTCCAAATACCATGTTTCCAATTCAGCGGAATTCAACAAAGAACACAAATAAATCCTTTCAGAGTAATAGTAAGTCGGACGTTCCAACTCCCACATCTAAAAAGAAACCAGACGAACAGTAACGCTTGAGAAGATTTTACGATTTGCTCCATTAATGTTCCACGTGGGTAGTTCCTCCACCCACCACCCACGACGCTGCTGGTGGCGGCGTCTGGAAGCCATCTTCTTAATCGGGGTGCCCCGTTAATCCATGGCAACTGGTAGTTAACATCTCGCTCAGCTAGAGCATCAAAGACGCGGAAATAGTTTAACCCTGAGCAGTGCAACTTCAGGAGTAAGCAATCTGTTGGGCCATGAGGGTTGCGAATTCCTTTCTCGGCTTACCTATAGCACGAGAGAACATCAATTCCAAACATCATTTAAATAAAGTTTGGTGCACCACGTCAACCAAAATGAAAGATAGTTAATATATTATGTGCTGTTGGTATTACATTTCCAGCAACTTTGATATTATGTTGGAAGTTATTTTCATAATAACACGATTTATATTCGAAAAAAAAACAGCTCAAAAAAGTATTGAAGTAATGGAATATTTCTTACGAATAGTGTCTATACGCAACTTCAAACAAGTCAAACAATCACAGAATCATCTTCGCTCATTGAAACGAGAACATTTCTTCACTTTCCTTTAGATTCCTAGGCAACGTTGTGACAAGGACGAAAACATGTGTGAGATACAATTTTAGGAGATGAAGGAAGTTTGAACAGAAAACAGGCAAGGAAATGTAAAAGAAACAATCTGCAGCAAAGGAACGTATTTTCGAAAGAAACGCGAAAACAACAATCTTTGAAATCCTCAAAGCGACCAGCCGAGTCTGCCAACTCTCGACTGACAGGCCTTCAAAGAAAGAGGCCATAAAATATACACACCAACGCGAGTTTATGTCGCAAACATTTCTGAGGAATCCCATCATGATAAGTCGCATTCGTACCTCTGTGATTTTTAAGGAATTACACACTCAAGAGCGAAAATAACTAAGACCAAACTATATTACTAATTTCCAATGCGCGCAGAAATTAAAAGAAAACTTTGCAGCATCCATGTATTTGCGTTATGTGTGTGTGATTTCATTCACATGTTGCGTTATGTAACAACATGGAGAAACTTTCTCATATTATTGCCATGCAGAGTTTTCATCGATTGATTACTTCGTGGTTCGGAGCGTGTCAATTGCTATGACTATTATACCCGTAAATGTAGTGCATGTTTTGTCACGGGCAGCATAAGTGTTCCTCGCCCGTTGGATGGCGAGAGTCGATGCCGATCTACACTTATCGCACTGGGATAATGTTAATTCCAAAACCTTGAAATTTGCGAGCTTTTTTCGGGCAAATATAATCATAGCCGGACAATATTCGCCAGGAAACTGAATGCACCATAGTTCAAATTAACCCACTAGGGCACAATTTGTGTCAATAAAAGTAAAGGCACATCGACTGGATGATTATTTCATGTTTCTGCCACCTCAACCGCTATGGGCATTAGTCCCGTAAGTGTCGGGAATGTTTATATCACAAGTGGCGATGTGCGTCCCCAGATAGATGGTGAGATCTAGAGACGACCTACACCTCGTCTAGTTGGGTCTTAACCATTCGCGTACCTCCCACCAGCGGAGCGCCGCCCCAGCCGGGACAAGCTCTAAGCTCCCGAGCGCTCTCCAAGAATGTTAGTTGTAAGGGGTGAGGATAGGGCAAGGGAGAGGAAGGAAAGATCGCGCGAGACCCGTGGTCTGCTGGTTAGGGTACTGCTCCGGCATTTTCGTCTCGTGATGATCAGAGGAAGAAAGAAAAAAAGAGAAGAAAACACCGTTCAGAGCGGCCGGGCGACAGACTTGGACCAAGCTAGTCGGAATACGATCCAGCTGACAACTCACATGTCCCATAAAATTCGAGTTCCAGAAGGAACTCTTCAAATAAGGTTCCTTCTGAGGTTTGTGCAAGGTTTTTCAGAAAGCATCAGCATTTCGCGAGCGCGCCTCCGCTCCACACAGAGGCGTCGCCGCCGCGTTGCTCTGCTGTTGCGCAGTCTTCGTTGCATCAAGCACTGCGGTCGCCGGTCCGAACGGCCGAGATCGCTCAGGAAGTATTGCGGGTTCGAGTCCCGCCTCGGGCAAGGTTGTAGTGTGTCAATCATCATATCGTCTCTTACTCATAGTTACCATACCGCTACACGCAAATGACAGCCCAGCTATGTCATTGTACCCTCGCTACAGACCGGATTTTCGTGCAGTAAAAGTCTCTAAAACGTGTTATAAAAGCATTAAAACGTGCAAAAAATGCAAAAATATCAAAATCATGCTATCATGCCTAGATTCTATAGTTAACCCACTTATCATATTTTACATTTTTGATGTGAAATTAAGGTGAATGAAAAACCATGATTTTAATTTTATTATAATTAGTTTGTACACATTCTTTAAACAAATCATAATTGATATTTAAAATATTATTCACAAACAAAGTTAAATTAACACAAAAAACCGAAATCTAACAACAAAATTACCTTCAAAAAGCAGAACTAATTAATTTATACAAGAAACGTTCTTAATTGTTTTCATTATAATTTACAATTACGTTTTACATGAACATTTGCAAATTATTTTCTGGGAAATTACTGTATCTTCTGTCAGCTAATGTTTTTCAGACAGGAAAACTTCGTTCAACATAACACGTGTTTGTTCCGAGCCTCGCTCTGACGTACATGTGCTCGCCGCTAAAGCCGTCAAAACGGCGTTCATTCTCTCGCAACTCCAGGCCAACATCTGTTCTGAGAAATGCCGATGTATTTGAAACGCAGTGCGGCCGCTGGAGCACGATTTATTTAGTCGTGCACTTGACGTAAATCAGCTGTTGCGGTTTCCCCCAATCGGGAGCTTATACTTCGCTAGTGACGTCACTATGGGGACGTTCAAGCTTCCGTTTGGACGAAACCGTCAACAGCTGATTTACATCAAGTGCACGACTAAATAAATCCTGGCACAAGCTTCGCGGCCAGACGCAAGGTCAAAAGTGACTCAAAGGCGACTGCACATGCATTCTCCTATTGGTAAGTTCGGAGAAGACTGACAAAACTGATATATTATCCGATTGGTCAGATAGATTCCGAACATCGCTTCGGCTGAGCGGCCGTAGGCTAGGGCTGCGGATCCAGTTCGTGACAACACCACATCGCCCTACTCCCCACTGCAATGCCTCAGAAATTTTAATTAGGCAATAGGCAGCGTTACCCAAATGGTGCAATTTCGTGCAAAATAAAACAAGTACTAAGACAACGTCAGGTTCATGATTCAACTTTCTGCTTCGTCGAATACTCGCCATCAGAACGGTGCACCTCAAAATTGATTCGCGAAGTTCGAATCTACACTTCCAGTTCCTCCACTGATGAAGACTTTGACAACAAAAATGAAGAATGAAGTTTTCTCAAATGAAAATAAAGTTCTCTGAAAGTCTTTAAATTTGATGGCATAGTGAATTATTAAATGAGATATTATCTGAATGACGAAAAGATAAAAGTGCAAGTCTTATTGCTATTTTAAGGATAACCTGTAAAAAAATACAAGATGAAATCAATCCCCCATTTCAATAATTCATTGCAATGAATAGTAAACACTTAATTTCTTTTTGCGAGTTGTTTTTTCTACATTTTAAAACGTCCAGTAGGGGAGGGTGCAGTGACCACAGAGAGAAGCGTTAGGGGCAGTGTTTTCGCCAGCGGCCGCTGCCATCGCGGAAGTGGCGCGTGGGGCCGGCCCCTCCGCGCTCCCTCGCGCCCCAACCTCCATTGGCAAATGCCGAGTTGGCAGCGGAATTCCACGGTGGTTAAGGACCAAAGGCATATCAACCACAAAAGGTTTTTGTTTTTTACTTTTGAGGTAGATACGACTCTTTGATTTTTAATCATTATATCAATAGTTGTTTATGCATCAAGATGGGTTATACGTGTTCTAATGGTTGAGCCACAATTGAATGGACGAGAGCTTTTTGTTGCCCGAGGTCATTAGAACCAGTTAAACCCCCGAGGTACATACATAATTTTATTTTTTACCTAATTTTATTTATTCCGATTTACTTATTTACTAATTAACTAGATGTTAACTTGACTCGGTGTGTCTTTTCATACTGCCTTGCCATACTCCCCTCTCCCAATTCCCTCCGTATGGAAACGTTAGCATCATTCAATTGTTTTCACATTTCCATCGTAACCAGAGTCCTCTCAATCAACGTAGGTACGTGCATTTCGAACTCCGTATCGAAGACAATAAAAAGCTATAACGTATCAGTAAAAAATAAGTCATTTATTTGTTTTTACAAAATAATTTCGTACTGTGGCATACGTTCTTCGTAATAGATCCGTAGTTTTGGTTTGCTTTACAAAGGGATAGTGGTCTTGTAGGACCTCACAGTGGCTTCACAATTCAGTTTCTGCAGCATTCCCCTATCCACCTTCGTTGTTTACCTCTAGGGCGCGATGCGGAGAGGGGTATTCGGGAGTTAGCGCACGCCATAGCGGAAGGCACTATCGATCTCCTGCGCATGCGCAGTGCAAGTTTCGGACCGCTTTTGTGCATTTGCGCATGCGCAGAAGATCGATCGTGCTATCCGCTAGGGCGTGCACAAACTCGCTATTAGGGAGATTTTGCCTGGCACAGCGCACAGCAACGGTCTGCAATCTCCATCTCCTGCGCATGCGCAGATGCATAGAAGTGACGCGAACCTCGGGAAAAGTTGCAGGAAGTATTCAACTCGCAATAACTCATCTCGTTTACTTTGTGCATACCACCAGCGCAATTTTTAGGACGAATTTAGTTTCAAGTGCCCTATTAAGCGAAAGATTTAAGTTTGGGGAAGGGGCGGCATCGTGGTCTACCGGGAGTCCGTGCGTAGTTTGTGCATGCGTGGCAATGGCAGCTTGGGGAAGAATGGGGGTACTGGGAGTTGGGTGGGGGCAGCGTACACCTATTTTCGCCTATTTACGAAGCTAAGAATACCAACCTCTACAATGATTTCATAAATTGGTTTCGTTTACTCAAACAAATCTCACTTGTTAAAAAAAAATCGCGTCAGTACAATCGTATCTTTCTGTTATATGTGTAAAAGTTGTCTTAGACAAGGATTAAAATCTCGATACACGCAAATCGATTGCACTCTACATGCCATTGTTTTCTCGTTCAAGAAATACTTTGAAGAGGTAACATTTATGTGATAATTCGGACATTCATGCCACCCCTAATTCGTCCAATAGCACATTCAGCGACCCTTCAGTTTCTTAATTTTTATTATTTTAATTTTAAACTTCTAAAAAATATTCTTGAAATGCTGTTAGTACATTTTCTTAAGCCAGTATTTTTCGCATAATATGTGCCAGAAAGGCAGTTTATATTTTTTCTCAAAAACTCTTCACTTTTTTTAAAAAAATATTTTCCTCGGAGTAAAGGACACTCAATATTTTTTGCAGTTCTTATTTCCGGCAAACGCTATTTGCGAATATTGCAAAAAATGATATTAAAAAAACTACAAAAGCGATGAAAGAGATTAGTTTTCCCAGTGAAATTTGTTTTTAAAACTACTCTGAAAATCTCTGATTATTTTTAAATTGGAAATACAAATGTAAAACTTTCGTTCAAAGCGTCCCTAGAGAAGATTGAGTTTAGCCGTGAGGCTTGTGGTATAGGGACATCGAAAACGACGTGCTAACTCTCAGTCCCTGTGTTCGAGTCCCTGAGTTGCGGGGAGAGAAAAAAAAACAACTGATGGTCAGAAACACATTTGCGAGTTCAAGTAGTTTCGTAGCATCGCCGTAGTCGTTACGAATTCATTAGAACCTCGATAAATCAGACATATCCCAGTTAACAAAAGTTCGGGAGAACAAGGGGAAAAACCAAAAAAAAGGAATATGACCTTATCTGTTTATGTTTAATGACATTTAAAAATTATTATTAGCACAGTTTCACCTAAAAACAATCAAAATATGAATTTACACAGTGTACAATAAATACTCTGGTTTTAACACTTTGGCACTTGGGAGTCACGAGCTGGACGGAGAGGAGGACACTTATCCAATCGGGAGCTCCGTTACGACTTAAATGTTCGGTATTGGATGACAATGTCCTCGTGACCCTCAAGTGCTGCGACGCCCACATCGGAGCGGCCCTGAGAAGGCACAGAGCATCGCCAGGGCGCTTCCTTCACTTCTGAGGGTGGCCCGTTGCTGCAGGGAGTCTGCGCGTTTTCCAATTTCGTTTTTGTGTTCTTTTGGATCTGTGATAATCACGTAAATTGGCGCAATACCCATTTCCGAGATATTTTGTCCCTAGGGGTTTGAAAATGCCTTTCAGATGTCTAGTCCCACGAAGTCTCTTAGTCACTCCAAGACACTAGTACTTAATCACAGGCGGCTACTTAATCACAGGCCAAACTGCACAAGAGGAGGTAGAAGTAAGATTGTGGGAACAAAGAGGAAAAGGTCAGAGCATGATGGCGAAGATGCTGAAGAGCCAGAATGTGCACCAGGATTGACTAGGAGTATTCTTGTCACAAATCCTGCATTTTCCGATTATTTTTTGTCTTCATGTACCTTTTTCTCAGAACCTATTGCACACAACTTAGATATCACGCATTTGCTGTGATTTGTTTTTATAGACGATTTGAATTATTAAAACCTCCAATATTGAGTATATTTACAAAAAATGTTTAAAAAATAGTATGTTGGGCAAAAAATTATTCAACAATGTACATGACGTTGAATCGTCATGGAAAAAATTACTGCGTGATAAGAACATTGTTAAAAATGGGGTGTAAAATTTCAAAGATTCATAAAATAGTCTTAGAGATAAAAGTTCATAAACACAACCCAATAATCATTATAGAGAGAGGCTGAAGCAGGGGGAGGGGGAGGAGAGGGTCAGGATTTGGGGTGGGGGCAATAAACGCGACCACTGGCAACCGAAGTGGAGCAATGCGAGTTATCGTCTGGAAAACAAAACTCCATTCACTACGCCAAACAATTTTTTTTTTCCCAACAACTGGTGCGGGTTATCCGGATGTCCGGGTTAAAGAAGCTCTCGCTCAACTCACTCAGGTAGGTATTTCTGAGTTCCTTCTGAGACCTGTCAAGGGTTCTTCGTGTGAGGCCTTTCGGATGTTTGTGCGCCTCCGTTTCGCCATACGAGGGAGGGGGGGCAAGGGTTTGGGGGAGTTTCGTAAAGACGGGGTATTTCGTTTTTAGGTGAAAGAGCACGGGCGATTGCTGTAAGGTGGCTCGGTCCACTGTTTGGGGGCCCGCGAGGGTGTTTTGTGGTTGTTGAGAGAGGGGGTTGCGCCGCGCCCTGCGGCCGGGAGGTCGTCATCCGCGCACTGCATCGACCAGGGCCTAGACGCGGCGCTAGACAACGGCGAAGGGAGGGTCAACGCCCGGGCCTCGCATTTGGAAGCCCGGGCTTCGATCCCGCGCCGCGCCACTGCCAGCGACGCCTCCGACGCCGCTGCGCCGTGGAAACCTCCAACGAAGCAACGCTTTGCAGCGGGCGGCGTGCCCCCGGCGTATGTGGCTCAGGGCATCCCCTCATGCCCCTGCAGTGCCTCTCATTGCGAGTTCCTACAGTTCGAGTCCCGACGGCGGCAGGATTCTCCACACTCGCTGGATCTTTCCTTCCTCTTCCTTGTCCTATCCACACACACGCGCGCTTACGTGCACTACACCACAACACATTTAAGGTGACCAGTGGAGAGCTCAGCGCTTGGCCCGCCTGGGGCGGTGCCTCCCTGGTGGGAGACACCTGGTTGCGAAAAAAGCACGCCTGCAGGTTGCTGCCGAATCTAGCCATCCACCGCTACCTCCTATGATAACGCATACACTACAATTATGGGACTAATGACGTTAACAGTTGGCTCGTCCGGAAACACTTATCAATCAAGCAAGCAAACAGCCGCAGGCCTTTATTCCCTTTACGATCCAAATGCGGTCAACGTCCTCTGAAGCGAGTTCTCGGACAGGCCCTTCCCGGAAGCCGAAGTCCGTAGGCAGCACTAGCGCAGGAGACAAAGATTATTCCTAAAGAAAAAGGTGTGTGTGTGTGTGTGTATTTGTTTGTTTGTTTGTGTTTCTTTGCGTGACTAACCAAGCTTCTTTGTTTCTTAAAAATAACTTCTTTGTTATTTTTTCTTAAGTACATCGTTTAGAAGCAAACATACTAATAGACTTCTTGTCGAAAGTCATTAAACATCTTTGAGTTACTTAGACCGGTAAAGAATGATGCAATTGACTTAACAAGGGTTTTTGAATCCATCCGATGGAGTACTACTTGCTCCAAAAATTCTGTTGGTCAACAGCCAGTTGGCCACTGACAAATTCGCGAGCGAGGATTCCACGACTGCAGCGTTCGAGGTGGGCGTGCGTCTGACGCC
This sequence comes from Gryllus bimaculatus, assembly GCA_017312745.1. Taxonomy (NCBI): domain Eukaryota; kingdom Metazoa; phylum Arthropoda; class Insecta; order Orthoptera; family Gryllidae; genus Gryllus; species Gryllus bimaculatus. Next base: position 1,912,617 of record BOPP01000195.1, on the reverse strand, counting down.
AGCGGATTTCACACTAACATTTCGAAGCAAGGGCAAGGGTTTGGGGAATACAGCATTTACAAGTGGACAATGACTAGCCCAAGTCTATACACATCGAGTATGTTGATAACTTACCCCACCCCAACCGTCCAGACCGCTCCGACCCTGCTAACCCTGCCCCCCCCCCTTGATGTATTGCCAGTTACATCCGGGGGGAGGGGGCTCTTGCGCACCGAATGCGACCAGCCAATGAGCTTCACACGCCAATTTACGTCACAATATTAGTGGGAATTTTAAATGCGCCCAGATACGAAAATATCACATCGTTACGAAACATCGAAACAGATTATTGAAGCATTTCTTTTAAATAAATTTCGTTAAAAATTCTTTTCTTTTAAATTTTATTTTTTTAAATTTCTTTTAAATCTCGTTTATCTTCCGTTAAGTGGCAAAATTAATTTAAATAGTTATTTATGTTCAAATTACATAACTATTTAAACAATAATATTGTATAGTATCATATGTAGAGCACATAATTTCACTATGCTTATTGTTTCAGAATGCTTCTACGACGCCCCTCCCAGGAGCGATGCTTGCGTGGGCGGGGGCGGGGGCGGGAGGGGGCGTGGGCGGGCTGGGGGGCGGGGCGAGGGGGGGCGGAGGGCGGGAGGGCGGGGGGCCAGAGGGCGGGAGGGCGGGGGCAAGAGGGCGTAAGGCGGGGGCCAGAGTTGGGGGGCGCGGGGGCGGAGGAGCGGAACGGTCCGGCGCGTCTGCTATTCGCACGTTCGCGGGCTCGAACACGATCGAAGCAGCGGAGTTTTAAGGGCGGAAAAATCCTTCGTACGCCTTGCTTCCGGGGAAGTAAAGACGGCTGTCCCATGTTAATAGATTTACTGCATGTAAAAGATCCTCAAGCCTCTGAGCTAAATTCAAATCGCCTGTTTCGTCTCTCAGTCTCGCCACGTAAAATATGGCATCAATTCAATTGAATTCCCACTGACCGACATGGCCGGCAGAGACAGTCCCAGATGCGGAGGACTCCACACTAGTTACGTAGGAAGATCCAATTCAGTCGTCTGGAGGAGAATTCTAGCGGCCGGCTGCTCTGATCGGTAGTGTTCGTAACAAAACCAGGCGAATACCGGAGCTATACTCTAACAAACGGCCCGCGTGTGATCTCTCCTTCCTCTTCCTTGTCCTACCCTCACACACGTACACTAGCATGGCACTACACAAGCATACATGCTAGGAAGCCGCTTGGGAGCTTAGAGCTTGCCCCGGTTACGGCGGTGCCCCCTGGTGACAGATTGGGAAAATTCCCTTAGCCGACGAATAGCTCTGCGCCGGATCTCCCCATTGCGTTGGGGGGATATCGACAACTCCTGCGATTAAACATTTTCTAGACTGACGGGACTAATGGTCTTATCAGCTGACGTGCCCAGGAAACAATAAATCTATCAAAAAGTGGCGACAATGTTTCCAGATTGTTTACTGTTCCTCGAATTTATCCTCCAAGATGAGTTGCGGCTTCGGTGTTGGTACCGACGCTCGTGCACGAGTCGAAAACCGCGTCCAGCTCATCGTACACCAGAAGCCACTATAATTTATTGCATTTTCCAGAAAGTATTATTTTAACTGAGACACTGAAAGAAGGAAATGAGGGCAATCACCTACCACCGCGCGCCAGCATCCACGCTTCTCTTCACTTGCAAGAGGCCACTCACTTCCTGGACAAATGTGCCTCACAATTCCCGGCTTCCTGGTGAATTTTTGAAATATTTTTTGATGAGATTGTTAATCTCAAATTATTTGAAGAATATGTTAGAGCCAGGCTCATACTAATTCATCAGCTCTCTGATTTCCCCGAGAGAAAGTACACAATGATAATATTTCTCTTAGCAAATAAAAACGGAGCAAACATTATGTTGCGCAAATTAATATTTTGTACTATAGAATAACTTGTTTTATTAGTCTTTAAAAAAATTCCTTGACTTCTGGAGATTTTTCTGCAAATTCCCTGATTTTTTCCTGTTTTCCAGAATAATGAAATTCCCTGATGTTTCCGTGTTCAATGTTTCCCAGAACGAGGCCACTGTGATTTAACACGAGCACGAACCATGGCGTCTCCATCTGGAAGTACATTTTCATCAATATCGATAGGATCATTGACTGTCATTGGGTAAATATGAGTGAAGACCACCTAATCTTGGAATGCTGACACGAAATGATCTTCTGAACAAGCGACCAGAATTCCTCGAACAATTATACTTCGTGCCACGAACTTCTATAACATAACATCGAGCCAAAAGAAATTGTGTGAAGAAATGGGGATTCAAATTACAAAATCCCGAAGACATGGAAAAACTCATCAGACGTCCAACAGTCACATCTTCATACTTTTTAAAACAGCTCGAAAAACCGACCACCTTAGTTATATTAATTAAACTGTTTGACAAAACTTAATTTTGAACTCCATATTTTGAATTTGTCACGTGCAATTTTTATAATATGATTTCAACTGGCTACCAAAAACATTGTCACATCAAGAAATAACGAAATAACGGAGAGAAAACTTCAGTTACTACAATATTTACCTCTTACCATGTCTCGCTTAAATCTATCGCAGAGAAACTATCCAGTGAAACGTTTATTTCACTTTGGAGATTTTTCCTCTAAGCAATTGGGTCTCACAATAGATCATCTGCGCGGAAATGTGTGAAGACGGTCGCATCCATTAGTACGATAGGGAAAATGAGCGTTTTTCGCTTTCTAGATACTCATCTGCCCGGTAGAAAGTGATGATCACTTAAGTTGTGATCCATAAGATTATTCTCACCATTAACTCTTTAATACGTAAGTTGCAATATTAAGTAATTTCAAGGAAACTAACTTTAACGAAAATCACTTAGAGAAAACAATACAAGGCGATGTAATATACACCCTAAAATTTCACCCTCGCATATTTTAAGACGTAATTTAGTGGATTATGAATAAGAGCCTGATGTTTAGATTTAGACCAAATTTCATTCTATGTTTGCTATTCATGCTCGCAAATCATCAGATTTTGGGGGGGGGGGGCAAATTGAAACCGTAATTGCACCGAAAAAGGCCGATATTTTCCTTCCTAAACCATAAAGGAGCAGTGCTCTCGCTGATGAAACTTACGTCGAGAACCTGTAAGCATGTCGTCAAAGATTTTTGTGGCCTCGGAAAAGTAAGGAAATCGAAACCCCACCGAGTGATGTGGAGCAAAGAGTTTCGTTTTCGCGCCGGAGGTCTCTTTGGCGCTAGGAAGAAAACGGTCAAAGAAATGTAAATTCTTCGGTGACATGCCGGATCACTGCTGTAACGGGGCTTAGCACGACGTAGCTCAGGGATGTTAACCTCAAAATGTTAACTTTCAATTTCTCTTCATTGGGGTGTAGCATTTGTCCGACTTCCGCCCGGGTATTCATTGATCACTACAATCTGTTCAGCAGCCCCTCGCATGCTCTGCTCATCCCCTGCTAAGCCACCCTCGCCCCGCCCCGTCCCGCCCCGCCTGCTCAGCCCAGCCCAATCCCTCCACGTCCAGCAAATCACTAGGTACTTTTGTCTTCAAAATGCGGCAATGATATACATGTACAACTATCAATCTATTTTCGGCTAATGATCAGAACAGGCAGTTATTGCAAAACATAGACTGCTTTGATTAAGGTTACTCTTTTTTTTATACAACTGTCTTTGTCTAAGCAAATTTCATCTCAAGAGTATAAAAACTCATGCATGACGCTCGTCATAAAAGCTTTTGAAGCTTATTAAATCCCAAAACTTTGCTAATTAATCTCAGGAAGTCTTTGTAGATTAAATTTGGTCAAATCAGAACTTTAGTGCAAAAACTGCAAATCAAAGAACTGGGATTCTAGAAATTTGGTAGTAAAACTTCTTGCATACTATTATTCACCACATCTTGACGAGGACATATTGTTAATGGCAGACGAACAGCCGTTGTTCGCTGTTGAATCACCCTTCCACAGACTTCGAAGACACAAGATCGATAAGCAATTCTCCAAGTAATTCTCACTTTTCAATTTCGGGAAGCATCAATCTCCTAACAATTACACAAAAGGCGGTGATGAGAAATATGGCAGCTGCCACAGAATGAAAGGTTTCGACGCTCCAACACAATGTTTTTCCCAGAAGACGGCGGGCAGTCGAATCGTTGACGAACAACCGAAGACGGCTCGGTGAGTGGCAGTGGCAAGGTAAGGGGCTGGCAAAGGGCCTTCCAAGGGCGATTTTTCTGAGAGTGAAAAATTCTCTTCACTGCATTTTCCAAATGTTCACTTCAATACTGAAAGGAAGTGGATGTACACACAAAAATATTATTGTGCCCATGTCCATAACGATTTACGCAGAACAAGCCATTTTTTATAGATTCCATTAAGATATAATAGATTTAATATTTTATAATAGATTATGATGATGGTGACGACGAATTAAGTTTATAATATGCGAGTTGGGGCTGAAGGCATGAAAACTATTTTTTTTCTAAAATAAATGTTATCAGATCACACAATTTAATTCCTCGCGTGAACAAAATTCTGTACTAATGTGTGTTTACAACAACAGATCAACAACAAAAATACAAATACAATGAAGCTGTTTCAAATTTTCTGAAAAATGGAAATATTTGATTGGATTATACAATCAAATATTTTCATTTCTCAGAAAAATTGAAACAGCTTCATTGTATTTGTATTTTCGTCGAGATCCTGGGTATCAAAAGAATACAAAAGTATTGATACCTTGACAACTTTCATAAGTCCGTAGGCTGCTCATTGATTTCTCAATTTCTGCGCTCACATAAAATTAGCACACCGGATTCCAATCGGGGCACACAGCTGAGAATCCTGAACGATATTTCCTTTATTTGCATTTTTCGGTGTAATTGAAACTGATTCATTGTTTTTGTGTTTTATCTGATTTCCTCTCACAATATCATAAGCTTCTTAGTTTTCTGTATTTTTTGTCCGGGAATACAAAATTATATAGATAAAAGATTATTTAAAATGTAGATTAATCCTAACATACTGAAACCTTTCTGAATACATATTATACAATTATCAGTTTTTTCCCCTGAGCTGCTGGATATTTAGCAAAACCCCACACAATGATGCTTAGTTTTCTTTCAATTTCTGCGCGCATTGGGTATTAGTAATATAAATCTGTTTTGAAATAGGGTTTTTATTGTAATATTTTGGTATTTCCAAAGGGGTAATGGCATTTATATAAACTATTACGGGCGCCTACTACCGAGGCCGTTGGTCCCGTAAGTAAGGTACAGGTTTTTCCTCGGGGCACGGCGGTGGTCTTCCCCGCTTCATGGTGAGATCCGCCGCCGACCAACGGTTTTCCCCGACCAGTTATCTCCCACCAGCGGGGCACCGCCCCACCCGGGACAAGCTCTAAGCTCACGACCAGCCTCCCGCATGTGTGGTAGTGGAGTGCTTGTGTGTGGAAGTAAGGGGTGAGGATAGGACAAGGTGGAGGAAGAAAAGATCTGGCGCTGTCCGTGCCCAGTTTTTTAAGGCAGTGCTCCGTCATTCGCCTGGTGCTGATCAGAAAAATCCTGGAAAACTACCGATCAGAACAGCCGGTCCCTACAAATCTCCTCCAGACAGCAACTTGACTCGACCCGAGGACCTCCCGGTCAGAGCCAGGCACTGCCCCAGTCTAGCCTCGAAGCGACGTGTCATTGAGGAGGAAAGGTGAGCGCCGCCCGCCCTCGCCCCGAGCGAAACCGCATCCCCTGCAATGAGCCGCGTGCGCGCGGGGCCGCGTCTGCGCCGGGGAGCGAAAGCCGACACCGCGTCCGCGCGCGCGTCCTTTAACGCACGAGGCGTTCGCTTACGCGACCGCACGCCAGCAAAGGCCCCGGCGTCACGTCTCGACGGAGGCCGCAGCCAGTTGGAGGTGCCAGCTGCTCTGATCGGTGCTCCCTTGCTTGCCTCCGATCCATTCCCATTGGAACCCACATTCACTCTTTCAAATTCTACCAAATGGAATCGAGTTCATTCTCTACACTCTAGAGACAATTAGCCCTTACGTATACCCACACTCCCACTTACATGCACTATACTACCAGACATGCCGGGAGCTCAAGCTTGTCCCGGCTGGGGCGGTGCCCCACTGGTGGGAGACACCTGGACTGGGAAAAGGCTGCTAACGAACGCATAGGTCCGAGCCGTCAGAGGAGGGACGCCGCCGCATTCCTCTGAACGATTCACTTGGCTTATGGCCTTCGCGCCCCGTTTCCTCTTCATGCGCGAAGAGAGAGCGCCTCGGGCGAAAGGGCCTTGGGCCCTTCAGAGGCCGCTCCGCTCCGCCCGCCCACCCACCCACCCGCGACCCCACCGCACACTCCAATACACGCACAGACACAAACCGAACACGAAACGTGGAAACGGAAAAACAGTGAACAGAGTTCCTGCAGTGTTACAATTTTTCTAAAACTTTTTTCTATTATACATACAGGAAAATCAAATGAGAAACAAGCGAAAAATAAGTATACTAACTAATAAGACAATGGCGAACTGGAAGAAAACAAGTAATAGAGAAAGAAACAAGAAACGGGTAGGGAGGAAGACTAAATCAAAAAAGAGAGAACAGAGGGGACAGAAAAGAAGGGGAAAGAAATGAGATAAGTAGAAAGTAATAAGAAATAGAAGAAGTGAAATGTACAAGAAAATAATAACTATGGTAGAATTATCATAAGATAAATTAGCAGAAAAGATCATTAAGATATCTGACTTTTTTGAGTCACTTTTCACGAAGCCCCTCTGAATGTGCCCTGAAATTTTCTGAAAATTAATTTTTATTTTGTTTTGTTTTCTTTTTGTTATGCTCGAATACAAGAAAGTAGTTTAGAAATATGATATAGTTTTGGTATTCATTAAAATACCTCTGAAAGTTTGAAAACTGCAAAGTTCAAATATTTTTCGAACATTACATATACTTCCAATATCAAAGCCAGTTATTTATTTTCTTAAGGCACTTTAGCCCTCAATTTCACATCTTTAAATGATGTCAGGTACTTTAAAAAAATATCTTTGGGTAATTGCGACACCAAGAGCAGAGAAGAGTAAGTTTCGGCATGCCCGACATTCCAATGATTTCTTCATGGGTAAAGAGCCGCACACCTTTGGCTGCTGCGAAAGGGAGGGGGAGTGGGTTGACAGCGGGCCGATGTCAGCGTTTAATTCGATTGTTTCCACAACCGCGACGATGTCGACTTAATTCAGTTAGAATCGCACCCGCGGGAGTACTTGCCGCCTGGGTCATTTGCAATGCCTGCTGTACACGGTGATATAGTGACGACCTCGGGATGCGAGTGGAACACAGACGCGGAGTTGTTATGTACAGATTTATTTACAATGTTTCTACACAATAATTACACTCCTGAGGAACTAGCGCTGCACTCCCAGCTGTGCACTTCCATCAGGCAAACCCGCTTCAGCTTGGCACAGACTCAAGGCGTATTTGTGAGAATTTCCGACAGATAACGGGTGAAACAACTTTACGAAAAATGTCACTGTGTACAACGCTTATTTTATGAAACGCATTATCAAACATTTCATGCATGTTCCATAAAATTGTTTTATAAACAATCTGAACGTTTACAGCGGGCATAAGAATGTGTGAGAGTTGCTTCCACGCGCGTCGGACTACTTCTGTTTGGGCGCAGGCAGCTTCACTAAAAACAAGCGGCTCGGGCACCGAATGAGAGACGCCGCGCAGTCGAGTCGTGGAAGTATCTCCGGAGTGGCCTACCGAGGCGTGTGCGGTCTCAGATGCAAGGCACTGCAACGAGCTCGCCATGGCGCCTCTCGGGGGTTTTGTTTTAAAACAGAAACATTTGAACTTTGCAAGTTGTTGATAAAAATACTTTTTAAGAAAATTACAGTAGCGGGCTAGAAAGTTCTCTGAGAAATGGATCATGGTTTGAATAATGAAGAATGAACGAATTTTATTACGTTATTTTATTATTATTCATGAAAATCTTTCTAGAGCACAGACTGATCTAATTTACCAAATTTTGTGTTTTGTCCGTAATGAACTTTTAATATTTAGCACAACCAAATAATGTCTTTTGATCCTTGGTCTTATTTAAAGATCTGTTTGGAAAAAAGTTTCATTACAAAAATAATGTCCATCATCAATATTGCAGTTTTGCAATTTTCAAAAACTCAGTCATCGAGTGACCTGCGCTATTTTTAAACGAACTTTGGTGGACCCGAGATAAAAATGTAAAGAAAACTATTTTTATCTCGGGTTATTTTTGAGAAACTTTTGAAAATGCCCTTGCGGCTTCATGTGAATGTCCCAAAATGTAAAAATTGACGTTTCAAATTCAAGTGGCCACGATATCAGCCAGATCGATTTTGTTGAAAATCCTGCTTCTGGTTTAGTCGTAGCATTGCACAGACGGACGGGCAGACGTTTTCTCGTAAAACGAATTTTCCGGTTTCATTCAAGGATACCTTCAAAGGCGTTTCTGACTACACAACTTGTTAGAGAAAGTAATTTGCCACAAACTGGAACACGATTTATTCACTTTACGTCAGAATAATATTTTTTCTGTTGAGAATGCTCTGTCTTGCTCCGCAGCACTTTCTCTGCAGTTCGCATAAGTGCAAAGCGCCGGATGCCACGGGGCGCGGCGCGGGACGACGTGGGCTGCGGGAACTGTTGAAGGCCACGCGGCCGCCGCTGCTCGAGGGCGCGGGCGGTCAGCCCACCTGCGCCTTTGGTCGCCGCCGCCGCCGCCGCCCGCGAGGAGCGCGCCACCTCCGCCCCAGCAGCGCTTCCTCATTAGGGAGTTGCCGGCCACGCGAGCGGCGCGCTCTCTCAAGGAGCGCCCACACGGCCTCCGCTGCGCGTGGTGCGATTTGTTTAGTCGGGCACTTGGCGGAAAGCAGCTCATTGGGGAGCTTATGAGTCTTGTCGTTACAGTGACGTCACTACGGGGACCGTCAGCAGCTGATTTACGTCAAATGCACGGTTAAGTAGATCCTAGTACATCTACGACTTCGCTCTCGTTCAGCAACTTACGAAGGCGGGTGGATTGATAAGCGATTCCGGGCGCGGCAACTGCGATTAATCACCGCCCCGTAAGTGTAGTGCATGGTTTTACCGCGAGGTGGCGGTGATTTCCCCCCGCTGGATGGCGAGATATGGCGCCGAGCTACATGTCCGGTAAGCGGAATCTTCGCGCTCGAGCCCTCGCAGTTACTTTGGCAGCCGCGGTGAGGCGCGACGCGGCACCGCCCAACCCGAGGGCACGGAATCGCGCAGAACATTCGCAAGACAAAGAACAACGTACAGAAAGAATGGGGAAGATGGCCAAGGATCAACCAAAGGTGACAAACAACAAAATGGATTTTAGTAAAATGCACATGTCGAAGTTGGTGAAATATTAATATCAAGAGAACAAAAAATGACAAATTGACGAGAATGGAAATGATTAAGAATGTGAAAACCAAACCGGGTACCACTCTTTCTTGCAACAAATTTCCACGACTCCTCATACTTTTCAAGCACTTTTTATTCACTGATCAAATTTCTAGAGTATTTTCCACTGTATTTTTTAAAAAATATGACGTTCTGTTACTAATTAGTAAGGTCCCTGAATTCAATGTGATAAACTGCAGATTAAAACAAATTACTGAAAAATAAAAATCGTGTCCCTATTATTTGCTAGATTAATTTTTTAAAGAAATAATATCTAGTTATACAGGTCTCAGAATTTTCACAAAAGATGTTTGTACAAATTCCCTGATGTTTGGCTGATTTTTCCAGAGTAATGAAATTTCCTGATTATTCCCTGACTTTTCCAGTTGTTCAGAAAGTTCAGAAGAAGGAAAATAAGAATAAAAAGGGAAATAAGAAGAAGATGAAGAGGAAGAAGGAGAAGAAGAAAAGAAGGAAAATAATAAGGAAAGGAAAAGGAAGAGGAAGAGGAGGAGGCGAGGAGCAGAAGGGCGGAAGGAGAGAGGAGAGAGGCAGGAGGCTGGCTGCTCGCCTCCGCCAGTCGGCGAGCGGAGCAGCCACGGGAGTGGGCGTGGGCGTGGGAGTGGGAGGGGGAGGGGGCAGTGACCCCAAGAAGCGAAAGGAGCGACGCGCCGCACTCACGCAGTTGCTCCTCCTTCCGCTCCCCCTCCCCCTCACCCTCCCACGCGCGCCCTGCCCTGCTCCGCAACGACTCGCATCACAGTCAAACAAACATCTAGATGGGAGAAACAAACTTTATCCAAAAGCTTTCCTTTTATTTACGTTATTCAAGTTATAGGCCCAGTACTTCTTTTATCAATTACGTAGTCATTAATTACATACCTTACCGGACGTTCTGAGCAGTAATTGATTTAGATTTACATTTATTTACTCAAAAAACAGGTAAACCTGTATGTGACTATGGGGGAGATGTTCGCAAGTTTTCTTGAGTTCCAGAATCCATTCCCATCAATTTAAGCATAAATCGTTGAAAGATGAGTAAAAGTTCAAAATAAATAAAAAAAATTAAAAAGCGCTACATTAGCAACATTTGAAAACCTACACATTTCCGTTCCCCAGCGATAGAAAAAATATTTGCAACGATAAACGAACTGCAGGTTTCATTTTTCTGCATTACTAACAAAATAATAACTAACCCTTACCTCTACTCCTACCACTACAAGCAAAAGGAGAGTTCAACAAAACGTGCGCATAGTGAAGCTACTTTTACGTCTAGAAGCAAAACAAAGGGCCATCTCAGCACTTGCCCAATGTATCAAGGAAACTGGACAAAAACCTGATTGAGTTCGGGGTCATTGACCCAGAAGCTGAAGTACATTATTTGTTGGAAGCACATTAATTTTTTTAAATATACAAAACAAATGTGAACTAATTCATTATATATCACTGTTTAGTTGAAATAAACATTACTTTTCTTTTTGATAATCAGTATAGTCTCTAATTGTATAGAAACAGTCACGCAGCAGAAAAGATTTTACTTTTAAACTAAATTTGTTAACCGACTTCAATTGTTTAATGTCATCTGGCAATGGGTTGTAACGAAACGTACATGTATTGTATGTGGATTTCTGGCAGTGAGCTGTTGATACAGATAGTTGATGAACGTGATTTATACGGCGTGTGTTGTAATTATAAATATCAGTATTGCGTGGAAGTATGTTTCCACCGTTAAGTAAGTCAATGTTGATAAATATTGTAAATTCGTAAATAAATTGACTTGGAAGTGGTAAGATTTCATGCTGAATGAAGAGATGCTTGCAGGGATCACGTGGATGGCATTTCTTCATTTTTCGAATAATTTTCTTTTGCAATCTAAAGATCTGGGTACTACATGATGAGCTTCCCCAGAATATAATGCCACATCTCAGGCGGGAATACACATTTGCAAAATACACGCAACGAGCTGCATGAAGGTTGATAGAATTCGAAAGAATACTGAATGAGTAATATAATGAACTTAATTTAGTGTTTAATTCTGTAATACGTACATTCCATCTGACGTTTGACTTAATTGAGAGACCTAGAAATTTTGTTACCTTAACATCAGCTAATTGCATATTATTCATTTTCAATGGAGCATACGATTGCTGATTTGAAATGGAAAAATGCATTGAAATTGTTTTTCCTTCATTAATTATTAATTTGTTATCACAAAACCAATTTGAAACTTCTGAAATTAAAACTATTTATTGCTTTTTTTACAAAGAACATTCGTGTCATCGGCAAACAGAACCGTTCTTCCGTTTTTAATAGATGATGGCATGTCGTTTACGTATAACGGCAAAAGAATAGGACCTAAGATCGAACTTCCGGGATCCCAAATCCAATTGATAAAGAATCGGAAAGATAAGTAAATAATGTCCTCTCGCGCCAGTACAGTCTTTGTACACTTTGAGATCGATGTTTAAGGTACCAAGTTATCCAATCTAGGGCGAAAAGGAAAAAGAAAAAAAAAAAAAAAAAAAACTGCTTCTATTGTGACGTCAAGGATACTCACAGCGAACAGACACGAGCTTTCATATAAGAAATATTTATTTACAAGGAAAACCCAACAAATATTTACAATGAATTTACACTTTACACCCTAGCTCTGATACACCTGCTATCTCCTGATCGCGGGAGCGATCCCAACCACATTGATGATTGGTTTCAATTGTGGCACTCGCTATTCCTACATCTGAAGCGCGCACAAAGCCAAGCTTCCGTGACCGGATGTCACATACACGGATATATATATATATATGCTTCTTTTTACTATAATAAAACAATTCCATTATTTAATTTATGTAGTAACAAGTAAAAGAAATTTTAGATATAAAACAAAAATAAATATTTCTGTCAAATTTAATAGAGCCCCATCTAAATCAATAAGCTATGAACATTTGTTCAAAAATCTCAAGAGTCAAATTCCCGCCCGCCATTGCTCTTACAGGCAAAGATCAGGGGCAGTTGGTCGAAGACGCCACAAATAATAGACACTGGCGGAAAACCACCTGGTTCAGGCCAAAGCCATTATAATACTTGCACTTGATAGCAAAAGTCTTGCGGTGAATCACATGAAGCCGGACAGTTGTAATAATTTAGGAAATAACCGTCGCCTATGGGCAATTAGTGACAGCGGTGTCGTGTACATGTTTGATTAACGGACATTTTCAAATTCTTTTATTAGCAACTGACTGAATGCAAGCATAATGTATTTATAAATAATTTTAATCTGTAAGATTACTTATGTAATGTAAGATTACTTACGTAAACTCCTCTCAAAAACTTGGTTAATAATTGAAACCATTTTGTCAAGATTGCCTGGGATACTTTTGTCTTTGCAACAACAAAAAATATTTTCCACATCATTTTCTGTTCGCTCGCCAATTCGGACCCTTGGACAGGGGTTCGAATCCTGCCTCGCGTATGGTTAGGCGTGCTGGCTGTGTGTAATGTGTTTGTGTTTGCCTTCTGGTTGGCGACAGGGAACACTCGCCAAATCTATCTACAAATGGAGAGTGCGAAAATTAATACAAATGAGCCGACCCCATCGTCAGGGGAAAGTCAAAAGAAGAAGATCATCATTGACTTGTTCACTTTAGCTCAGTGCATCTGATCCTCCGTAGTTGCGTTACTACTTCTCAGCGATGGTAATGAACGTGTGTTCGCCGTATTCGAATTGTTGTGTCAGATTAACGTTAATTTTATTCGCTAAACAATACCATTACCATACATTTTTCCTTTTCATTCAGAGATAAACTGAAATATATTTCATAACGGATTTTTTAACATATTACGTTACGTTAAATCGGGCATCTTCCTAACAAAAAGTAATAAATAGTAAGGAATATCATATTCATAATGTGTCACAATCATTCATAAGTACGAACAAATCATCATAAGTGGGTCAAATGAGAGATTATTCAGTGCTTTGGTCCCTTGCCCGACGCATGGTAGAGGAAGTGCGGCAACACTGTCACCCATTTAGGCTGAACTGCAATCTAAGGATGAGAGGGTTCAGAGAAGCCAGTCAAGAGTGTGGTGGTCTAATTGTGGTGGAAATGCCAATCCGTTTGGCATCATAAAAAACTCATTATTCTAAACTCATATACAGTAAAATCATTTAAATATTAATCTGGAAAAAATGTAAAATATTCAATAGTTAAAGGTTCCTCCCGGGTTAAATCTCTTAAAGAAAATAAGTTAAAAGTAAGTACTTCTAAGTCACAAAAAGAATAAAATGATAAAAATGTCTAAACGCAGTATACATTCGTGGATGTTAAGAGTGATCATATGATTATTATTTAAAGACGGGCAGATGTCTCTAGTTTTCGTAGATGTTACAGTTCCGTAATTCTAACTTGTTCTCTCAGCTTGACGCAACGAAAGAGGATCCAATTTCCACGGCCTGCGCGTGCTGAGCACTGTCGTGCACCGTCCATTGCGCGGCGCGGCGCAGCGCAGCGCAGCCGAGGCCAGTGGGCAGCCCTGGGGGGTCGTAACTCAGTTGAGTCGGAGGTCAAGCCAGGCCGCAAAAACGTCTCCAGGGCCCTCGCTCCTCCGCGCATGAGACGCACTTGGGCCAGGCCGGCGGCCACGCGCCGCACTCGGAAACGGCGAAGAAATTCTTTCAGAACTGTTCAACTGCGAACACGACTATACGAAGGTTTATATTCAAGCATTATAAACGGCCTTTTCTCTTGCAGGAAATCGTTCAGAATCGGCACAAACAATGACATACTACATTTTACAGCACGAACGATTGCGTCATCACACGTTCAGCCAATCGCAGAGAGAGAATCGGTGGGGGGAGGTAGAGGTAAACGGAACAACCGACAATCGTTTTCTCGCACAAATGTCAAATTCCCGAGACGTCACTAGAAAGTTGCTTCGCAAAATTAAGTTTGATTCTCTCATAAATGTATAATGCTGGTCGTATCGTATCCAACTCGTTTATAAGCAATGTTATTATGGCATTCGTACAATTTTAAAAACTCGCTCCTAACGTCGTTCGTTTTCAAAACATATTCTGATGCAAAAAAGCTTAACATTATAAACTAATTGCATAAACTACTATTAACACTATTATTAATTGCAAAAGTGACGAAGAGAGTTACTTTTATTAAAGTGTTTTTTTAAATGCCCCTCCAGACGCTCGTGAGTAGTGTAGTAGCTGTCCTTGGTGCTTTCCCGGGATCGATTCCCGGCAGGCGGAAATAGATCGATAGCTTCCCATTACGCTCTTCTCAGTTTCTACACCTTAAGAAGACCGAGAGTGCTTAGTTACGGGAATGGGAGTCCGTCATGATCGCACATGCCTCCCTTACCTCAGGCGTGGATAAAAAGAAAACACTTGGGAACGCCGCTAGCCGGCTAAAGTCAGATTAGTCCTCCCCCACAGCCAAATACACACTTATTATACACTTTTAAAATTTGTTATAAAAGGAAGATGATTCAGAAAAGAAAATGAAAGCAAAATGGGACAAAGAGATTCCACATGATAGGATGAAAAACATTAACGGAAAAGAAAGCACGCGCATTGATGGCGTATCAAGACTGCATTTGACAATGCAGAATCAAGTATGGACGGTTGAACCTGGAGAAGGATCTAGACAAATCACTAATGAAAAAATGTACATAGCAAACAATTGAAAATAAATAATTTTTAGGGTCAATAAATTTACTAAAATTTTCAGTTCTGTTACTGTATTTTCCAGTATTAATAAACTTAATCATTGTGTGAAATTCTATTTAATTTCGACATCTGTACACGTACGTCGGCCTATCTGCCAACGACGCGGCGTCACCCGGACAGCCTAGAAGTAATTTCGACATCTGATACAGTGAACCAAAAATGTTAGTTCCCAGAAGTTCACTATAACGGGAGTCCACTGTATGTGCAGTACTCAGCGACAGTCTTGTGAAGTAACTACATTTGATAAAATTTCATTAGTTCAAATCGTTGATTTGTGAATTCCTCACTTAACTAAAAAAAACAAAAAACTGACGCATATTGAGATTTGTGACTTTTCTTGAACACTGACGAGATCACGATATGAAGACACGTGACATGTCACCCAGCAGTCGTCACGATTTGCGCTGTTCTCGAGGTTCTCGCACAAAACAGTCAGCCCCGCTGGAGCTTAATCCAATGTCCATTCTGTTTGCTGTCAGGCCGGAAGGACAGCCACATCAAATGCAAGGCGAAATTGTAGACGATTTTAAAAGGACAGGGAAATATCAAAGGAAATGAAAGCTCAAATAATTTGGAAGACTGGAAGTGAGTCACTTTAGGAACACCATGATACAAGAAACTGTTCTCCGACCTTTTTACGAGAAAGCAAACGTTACGAAGACGAGAGAAGCACTTGAATGATGGGAAGAAGACAGCGGTACGAGTAATCCGTAATTAGAGAAGTGGGCAGCAGCTTCTGCAGCCTGCATTTGTCTCCGCGAAGAGTGGCTTACACTGCACACCCTTCGGCTTTTCTTCTTTCGTTCGTTATTTTCTTGATTTATTTCTTTCTTTTTTTTCGCTTGTGCTTTCTTTCTGTTTTCCCGCATTTTTCTATCTTTATTTCTATCAAAATTTGGCTATGTCGAGGTCGACAACACGAGTACTTAGTTTTCAATCGAAACCACTTATCAATTGATAACGCATCTCTCATCAACATTCGCCTCTGGCGGTCCCCAAGCATCACACGTTCAGTAGCAGGCGCACCCAACCACAGAGTGAACAAGTGCGCCGTCGCCACCCGAGCGCCTGCCGGCACTAGGCTCGGCCCATCGCCCGGCGCCCAACGATGGAATTAGTGAAACAGACTGAAAAAGAAATTAGAACTCGAGAAAATCGTCAATGGAATCTTTATGTCGCAGTACAGTACTCTGATATTTCATAAAATTTTCTATTATTTTTTTGTCTTCAATAGTTCATTATGGTCATCACTTGCCCCGGGCCCCAACTCGTCTAGCTCCGGCACTGCCCAACCGCCTAGTAGCAGAATCGTGGAAACGACAACCGAGTGAAGACCTTACAAACTACGGTTCTCCAATCTGCAACACTGGGCACTCCGCTGAGCGCCCTCTAGAGCCCGAGGCGAGTGGCTGCGAAGTGGAGTTTCCTGTCGCCGTCTCGTCTTGCTCCGCAGCGATCGCTCCTGC
>BOPP01000195.1:1884568-1895922 GCA_017312745.1 Gryllus bimaculatus | reverse complement strand
CAAACGACCAAGGAAGCGGCGCCGCCCCAGCGCCCGCAGCTTCCGCTCAGGGAATACGAGCAACGCACTAGCCTCCCCTCACGTTTCAACCTGCATTTACTCCCACTACGAACTGCGAGGCGCTACAGGTCTGCCAGTGAAGGAAAATACACACCCTGTCGTGTCTTTTCAAGTATTCGGTCAATTGGACAGCTGAGGCGATGCGATCAATGATTTCTACTTGTTCCTGGCAGATGCGGCATTTATCATCTTGGGACATTTTGAGAACCGCTTTATCATGTGTTTTATTATTATTATTATTATTATTATTATTATTATTATTATTGTTATTACTACGCTTATCGGCTATTTCTGATCACGCTACACGATTAACATGTGTAACTATAGAGATCTTTCCATTACAATCGTTTCTGTTTCTGAAGCTTTGTGTCGTAACAAGCGCCATTGTTGATTTGATAATTAACATTGAGTGAAGATGATACTCATTAGTATCTCTCCGTTAATACAGTTCATTACCATAACTACACTTCAAAATCTGTACGGCAAATCTAAAGGTTTGAATTTTTTGAAAGTTTTGTATCTAAGTATTTATCTAACAAATTTATTGGTAGTATTGGTATGGCATTATATTTTCTTTAATATATTTAC
Source organism: Gryllus bimaculatus (assembly GCA_017312745.1). Lineage (NCBI taxonomy): Eukaryota > Metazoa > Arthropoda > Insecta > Orthoptera > Gryllidae > Gryllus > Gryllus bimaculatus. The sequence goes on along the minus strand of BOPP01000195.1, from coordinate 1,895,274 downwards.
AATATATTTGTTTTTAATTTCTTCATTAACTGTTGGCATCTTAAAATTAGAGTGAATTATATCGTTTCGAGTATTCCACGAGATATTTTTTTCTTAAAAATTCGAATGATTTGGATATTGGATTTGCTATTGGTGCTCCAGAGCTCTATGCAATATGTCGAAACGTCTTCAAGAATGATTTATAAATCGGTAATTTATTGACTAAAGTTAAAAATGTGTTTCTACTTAACAACCATTCTACATCAGTGTTGAGCATCACGGACTGTGCGTGCGCAGAGGCTCAAAATTGATATCGATCGCAGCAAAAAGAGCCTTTTGCCTCACGAGGCGCTTGAAAGCAACACAAGCCACATCGACGGCCCAGAATTAAAATTAGTCTGACACTCGAAAGCCTTCCGCCATTCTAGTACGCAGATTTAGAACCGAAGTTTATTGATTCAATTTCCAACAATGCACGTAACTCATTTTGGGGCGACCTCTCTTAGTTGGAGTGCGTGTATTGGTCGAACGGCCTGGGGGGGTCAGAAATGGGTGGAACGCCGCCGATGAGTACACTCGCGCATCAACGCCGAATATCACATTCCGAGCGAGGAACATCGCGTTTTTATTTCCAATATTCGATATTTGCGAAATGTAATCGCACGGCATCTGCGATGAGCCGGAAAATATTAAATAATTCTGTAGCATCACATTACATTTTACCTGTTTCTTCTTCCCTTGGGGAGATATTCTGAGGGTACTCACTCTGCCCCACTTCTGGGAATGTTTGAGAATTGGATATTACGTTTTCATTAGTTTTAGTTTTTCTTTATATAATTTTTTAACAGAAATTTCAGGAGTCGGCGGTAGCAGAAATATGTGGCAAGTGCGGGGATATAAATGAGCTCATCATTCCTTGCTTGGAGGCGAAATACTCAAAGGGCCCCACACATCAGACTCACAAGTGGGATACATCACATCGAACACTAGCACCGGATGAGGTCACTCAGGGCATCACCCGATGTCGCTGCAGCGCCTCTGACCGGGAGGACCTACGCTTCCACTCCCGGCGGCGGCAGATTCTTCGACTCCAAGAGGAGAATTCTACCAGCCCTGACCAGTTGCCCTGACCAGGAGCTTTCAGTGGGTCTTCTGATCAACACCATGGGAATGCCTCAGCTATACCGTAACAAACGGGTCAGGGCCTTCTTCGGGGATCATTCCTTCCTCTTTCTTGTCCTATCCTCACTCCTTACACACTTACACTAGCATGCACTACACTACAACCCATGCCGGGAGACCGGTCGGGAGCTTAGAGCTTGTTGCGGCTGGGCGGTGCCTCCTACCTGGCGGGAGATACCTGGTTGAGTAAATTTCCCACAAGCCGGCAATATGCTCTGTGTCCGTATTGGTTGTATTTCAATCCACATGTTGTGCATTATGGAGCAGAAAACTTCTATAACATTTACATATCGAGGAGTACAAACACTTCGTGTTATGAAAGTACTTTTTGAAATGAAAACGCCGCTGAAGGCAGCAACGGACACGAAGCGTTGAGCGTCTGTCCGGCGCCTCCGGAGGACACGCGTGCAATTGCTCAGGGAAGCGACGGCGACTGGGGGCACAAGAACCGCCTCGCTCGGCCTCCAACGCGCAACGAGGCAGGTCGCTCTCAGGCCTCGCAGGTACAAGTAATGAATTAATTACAGCAACAAGATGTCATGTGAAACTTTATTGCGCGAGTACGTTTTGAAAACGAGGGATGTTAGGAGGGACTTATTAACTTTGTACGAATGCAACAAAACAACTTTATAAAAAGCAATTGCAAAGCTTATTTCTTTATAACAGCATTATGAATGTGTGAGTCAGCGATATTTGGCATCTGAGCGCAAAAGCGGAGGACGAGTGGTCGCTTCACCGCTACCACCGCACGTCCCCCTCGCTGCGATTGGATGATTGTGTGGCGACGCACTTACTGTGCCTTCAACGCAAACGTCATGATCTGTGCCGCAAGATGGCCTTCATAAACGACGTCTTGTAGCGAAAATGCTCGTTTAGGACGCCGAAGTACAAAGAAGAAGTGAGGGAGGCTGCGTTTGCGCAGGGGAAGCTCCGTCAAGCGGAAGTGCCAGGGCCACTTGCGCAGGGCGCGCTCCACACACCGCCTCCTGCCAATCTCAGTCGAAAGCCACAGATGAGCATTTACGATCTGTCATATCTCTAACTAAATCGAAGAATATCCGGTGCTGTCAGCATGGCACACACACACACACGCGCGCGGAGAATCTTTACGTGGCGACAGCACCGCAAGGACTGTACAACGGGGCCTTCCTCACAGAAACACATCACGGGGAAGTTGCAGAACGAACTAATTTTACACCCAATGGAATCATTTCATTTCTGCTTACCACAGTGCAAAGTAGGAGGATATGGATTCTGACTACAGAACGTGTTACAAGCTTTTTCGTTGCGGGGCCCGGCAATAAGTCGTTTTCGGGCGCAAGCTTACACGGCTTCCTCTTCTACCTCCGCGAGGGCGAGAGAGCAGAGACGTGCGCAGCCAGCCGCTGCCTTGGCCGCCTCGCGTCGCGTCGCCTCGCGTCGAGCAGAAGGAGCTGGCGGCACCACTTCGGCCGAGCCGCGGAGCAGCAGTCAAGTACGTCACCAGCACAGAATGTTGGAAGCACTTCGTCACATACTTTTCGAACGACTTGGCAACAGTACTTCTATTCCAGGTTCATAAACGACATTTTTCGTTAAAAGAAATCCTTCATAAAATGGCATCGTGAGCATGACACATTGACTGTTTAGGGCACGAAAAATTGCGTCATCACACATTCAGCCAAACGCAGCGAGAGAATTGTGGGGCGGTAGTGTCAAACAGAACAGCTGACCACAGTTTTCGGGCACAGATGTCAGATATCCCAGACTTCACAAGAAAGTTGTTTCGCAAAATTACGTTCGATTCTCTTATAAATTTATAATGCTCTTATAGAAAAAATAACTAATTCAACATGCAGCTTTATTGCACTCGCACAAATTTGAAAACTCGCACCTAAATTCGCTCGATTTCCGAACACGTATTGGAGCAATAAAGCATAATAGATAGACTAGTTGCATAATACACTTGTTAGTGGGAATACTTACAAGAAGGTAAATAGTCCCGAGGGCATTCTACAAATGCTGAGCGGCAGCCACGTAAATTGATGTTGCCCCAGCACTTTGTTTACTCTGTGCAGAATTAAGTCGTTTTATACAGCCATGACTCATTTGCTACCCACGTACGACCAAGTATTTCCCCGTACGCGAACTGCAAAGCAACGCATTCGAAAGCTCTAGTTCCACGCGTTACAAATTGAAAATAAAGGACCGTTAATCACTCAAACATAGCATTAAACAATCGAATGTTACAAATATTTTTTTTAATGAAATACTAAATTAAGATAGTAATAAAGCAAACTAAAGTAAGAAGGAGTTTAGAATATAATGAACGTGCCTATGCCCTAACCCACTTCTGGCAATATTACATGCAAAGCTCTGTAAAATCAATGGATTGGCCAGATAGTAAATAAAGGTGTTAAAATTCCACGTGTGAGCATTTTTTGGGGGAATACAAGCACGGGTGGAAAATGTGAAATATACACATGAAAGAGCAAGGTATGAACCAACTAAATGAACATTTAACGACACACCAAAATTGTGATTCTCATATTTATTAAGATATTCTATAGCAAAGCATTATAGCATACACGAGTTCACAACATCCCAAAAGCATTACGTACCGTTCTAAAGGCCCTATTAGGCAAATGCTCGATTCCCGCACACTCAGCCAACACGTGCGCAGCTGATCACTGGCTGCTAGGCGCCCTCGCAGAAACTCTCCTGCCCATCTCCCGACTGGCCGGTATGGAAGGGCGTTGCTCCCAAGAGCTTCCTCCAATTCCCTCTGGCATTCTAGGGCATTTCGCCCATGAAGAACGGCTATCTTGGTGTATGAATGCTGCTCGAAACGGGTTACATTCATCTCGGACGGCGGCAGTCAGTCAGTCAACGGATTTTACATCGCTCTCTGTGCTAATAGACACACTAGCAGATGCAACTGTTTTTGTGGAAACGCATTGATACAGCGTTTCATTCACGCGACAAATAAAATTGTGATATCTGATAACATTTCTTTTAGAAAAAAGTTATCCTGACTTCTGTTTCATTCCTCGTATTACTTTTTCTTTTCCTATTTTTGAAGTTAGCATGTTGACATATAAAGTTACGGGTGGTTACATGTATCATGTTCTGAGACACCGCGAATTGGAGAAAGCGGTCTATGTGCCACTGTGAACGGCAGCGCCGAAGGATAAACTAAGTCATGGCTAAATTTGTCAATATCATTATGAGCCCAATGCAATCCAAATTTAGGAAAAGGCCGCCATGGCTCCGCGTGTGTTGGTGTCAATATACCCAATATTGTCAACATAATCGATCGTAAATTGCGCGTGGGAAGTTCCTTTTAGGGCACAACACGTGGGCGCGCATTCCACCCGCCGCCGCCGCCGCCGCCAGGCCGAAGACCGACTGCCGCGGCAGAGCCCGCTGGTGCCACGTGGCCTGACACGGCCCCGCGTGCACCAGCGCGTGCGGTTGGTGCTGCTCCAGGGCGTTGCGCCACCGCATAGCTGCACCGGCATTCTCGCGACCGCCTCTGCTGGTCGGGAGTCTTCCGCGCCTTCTCCCATCAACGCGCGCGGTTCTTCCTTCTTTCCTCACCCCACACGTGCACTGCGATTTACTTACAGCTGCGTCTGACAGGACATCGGCTGTGATGCATTCGGGAGCTTTCACGTCACTATGGTGGCGCTCAACCTTCCCATTGGATGACTCCGTAACAGCAGATTTACGTCAGAGGCAACTCTAAATACATCCAAGCATACACACAAACACTCGCATGTACTGCACTACCACACATGTCGGGAGACAAGTGAGAACTTAGAGCTTGCCCCGCTGGTGGGAGATACCTGGCTGAGGGAAATCGCATTAGCCGACGGTAGGTGGGCGCCGGATCGTACGTTGTAGCGGGAGCCCGTACACCTAACGTAATCAGCTGCTGGCGCGCGCCCCAATCGCCCTCCGAATCGCCCAGTTGAGGGGCGCGCAGGCGGGAAGCACGGGAACTGGTCCTCTAGGCTTCTTGCGCTGGTCGGAAAGCTACAACCAAACGAATGTAAAGATGTTTTATCTACTCCGGCTCTACGAGAACGATACCTCCGTTCCTGCTCACTAACGCTGCATTGCTAGAGATTTCTCATAAAATGCAAAATATTCTTGAATATTATATTTGAAACAAAAAGTGCATTATGAGTAAGTTTCGTATTAAAGAAAGTAATTTACTTCGCGCAGTAGCATGGAAAAATTATCTTTTTCTGTATCAAGAAGCTACAAAACGAAAAATGGCACTCTTCGCCGCAGTACTACATAACTTTATATATTTTCCATAATATTACTCCGGCATATAGGAGAAGGTAAAAACTAAAATGAATTATTAGATAACAACGGAAGGAATTTTTAATTGCTCCAAATTGTCTTTTGAAATGGATTGCACAAGGAGCATATCACTAACTTTTAGCACAAGAAGATGCAATGCTTAGTAGTTTCCACCGCAATGCAAACGCAGGTCTTGGTTTATTCGTTCTGACCACAATTGAATACAACGGATCAGATAAAAACAATGCGGTTGGGAACTTAATCAACTAGCGGCAAAGCGACAAACGTGAGCAATCTTGCAAGGAAGCCTGCAACTTCAATAAACAATCTTCGCATCTCCTCCAGGAAGCCGAAGAATTGAAGACGATGTTGCGCAACGGTAGCTTACGAGCTTAAGAGGATGCGAAACGCGTATAAGAACTCATATTTATGGTTCGCTATCTCCAAGCAAATAAACTACATTTCACTAAAAAATGCTTTAGATTATTCTTGTTGTTATCTACTACATATCATTTTGTGACAAATCTGTGGCAACATTCATTTGTTCTTCACAATCGTTGAAACTAAAACTACATCATGAGAACAAATTATTGTAATGACCCTTAGAATAACATCAAGTAATATGTTTTAGCCTGAATCGCGATTGCAGAAACACAAACACTAACGAGATAATTTGGACTAATAAAAAGTCCATTCAAGTGTTCCAGGAAGTGGATTCAATATGCTTTGACCTAATTAATTTTAACTAACAATACAAGAAAGAAAATTAAACCAAATCGTTCTCTCCAGAGCACTTTAATTTTAAGCAGTTTAATTTTGTTCTTCTAAGCGGTCATTTGAACAATACAAGTAAATCCATTTCTTTAGGCGCGATAAGCATCAGCATTCGTTATCATATTTTAAGAAACAAAAAACTAGTTGTGATCTCCAGAAAATTATATTCTTCAAAATTATTTAGGTAATATAATTTTTAACGACGATGTTTGTTCATGTGTTTTTATTTCCACTGCACGTAATACTCTAATACACAACAGCCCTTTGCCTCTCCCAAATTGACTTTCATTCAACTCCCCTTTTCATTCGCCGGAGAAACTGCAGCGTCACTTTCGAACATTTGTCAATTGACTGCGTTGACCTGAATCTATTAAACAGAATGGAACACAACTCGTGCGTCACACTGCTGCATCTCTGAACAGAACAGTTAGTTCCTCGTACAATTCTAACATGTTAGTGTGTAACTCAAAGTAAGAAAAACAAAGAATCAGGTTCCAGAGAGCAGAAAATTGTTGGAATAATCTTTTAATTTACGTACACATTACACGTCGAAGCTTTGCGCAATATTTTCTACTCCCATTCTATAATGCTATCATTTGATAGCTGCAACCCGTTGCATATTATACTCATTACTATACATATTTAATTATGACACATATTCTTGACCAATCACTGAGAAGTTTACACATCATGAGTTGATCTAGTATCATTGGGAATCGTTCTAGTAAATGTTCGTTCGGTTGTGTACATTTAAAATTGCATTTAATATTATGATAATTGTCAGTTTAACTTTCTTTCTTTTTTGTATTTTTTCGTGTAATATTCTTTAAAATCAATGGGATCGTAATTTCTCCTGTTGTCCTAAACCAAAGCCACCTGCGGCGGGGTAGGGAGGGGGCTGTGCGCTAGGTGGCCCTGGATTGTCAACTGCCACGAACCGATTCGGTGTAAAAGTTTAAGTTAAAAACGTTACCAAGAGTCGTAGAAAAGGTACAGAATGAAACTCGATGTAATGGGTATTAATACACCGTGTGCAGTTTTTGATACTCGCTCGTATCGTAACATCACACTTGTATTAATACCCATCATTATATCACCGTTTCTAATAGTGCTCAAAAAGTTACATTAGAAAGAAGGTAATATTTTGATTCATTCACCCGGATATTCGTCAAAACTATCAGTTTGAATATTTCAGGAAATTGAGGTTTTAATTTAGTCAAAACTTAGTATACAATTACTTGTACATTACTTTTCATTAATTATGATCCAAGACTATTTTTGATGACCATCTAAATTGATTTGATTGATTGATGTAAAAGACACGAGTAACTGCTAGATAATTTTCGAACTTCATAAGAAGATATAAAAGGACGAATCATTTCCAGAGAAAAAGACGGCGTGATCTGCGTGAAGTGAAGCGAACAAATGTTTCTTGAGTGTTTCTGAGAATCAGCACAGGAGGTTGTTGAGGAATCTTCGAGTCTCTGAATTCCAGCGAAAATTCCAGCGAGTCCATCTTTTGGCGCCAACGGTTCCACTGCTACACTGAGTGACACCAGCGCACCAACTCGCCCGGAGGAGAGAAGGAAGCGGGAGGGCGGCCTCCCCGTCGCCTTCGCTGTTAGGTGGGAGCCAGCACGAAAAACCACGTACCATCAGCTCGAAGCTGAAACTGCGGCTAATTGGAGACCTCGAACGGCACGGAATGTCATAAGAAGCAATAAAACATAATTTTCTACCATTAGACCAAAAACGTAGCTTTGAACTCGTCATACAAGAGGGCATTAACAAAATGACACTTTGAATTCGATATGACGTACAGTTTGAGACGCCAAATCGGAATGGCATACAGCTCATTCACACTCTGGCTATCTTACAATCAATAAAAAAAAAGAATTAGCTGTGTACTCATTGCACAATGGCATAGTTTTTTCGACGCGTTCAGACAATTGTGCAACCGAACACCGACACCTGCAGGCAGCCATACTTGCGTTTCCCTGCTCCTCAAAACACTGCCTAATGCCTCTAAAAGTTTAGCTTTGAGCTTATCATACGAGTTTTCTTGCTGACCTGTATGCGGTGCAGCCGCGGCAAGCTGCGGAGCTCTTGGCCAGTGCAACCCATTCACTCATACATTGCCTCGTGGCTCCTTACATAGAACACCACATCAGGCACCAGTCGGCGCGTCCCCGTTTGAAAGTTTCTAAACTTACTCAAAAGTAGTATCTTACTTCGCAGTTGACAATGATGCACTGGCGAAGTAGAAGTAATTCGTGGTTGTTGCTGCAGGGATTTGGAAGCTTCGACACTAAGAGTCCACAACAGCTACCAACCTGCAAAGCAAAAGAAACAATTTTAGTTTTTCAACACCGCGATTACAGACAGATGGCAAAACAGTACTGGCTGCTAGTTAAATTCAGAAAATATGTTATGCAATGCCACCAAATCTCTCACAATCAACAGAACTTTACGAGAGGAATTGGTGCACACGACTGTTGTCAGGGAGTGTGGAGACTGAACGCTGTCTCAAACACATCAACTCTAGCATTTCGACAGAAAGCCTCGACACAAAATAAAACATGAGAAATTGTAAAACAGTACCCATGGAAAGCAATGTAAGAAATTACTAAGGCAGCCAGAACGACCTGTACTGCTAGCTCGCCTCACGCTGCCCGATGTTTTCTGCCAGAGACGTTGGCGCATGCGCAGTGGCCCTCCCAGCGAGCCTCCTTGCGCTCGACGGCCGTCGGCTGCGCACTCTCCACCGCGCGGCGCAAGCGGCCGGGGAGGGCGCCCCTAGGGCAAGCACTCAACTCGCACTGAACATGACTACTTTTGAGAAATGTATTCTAAATGGTGCTCGCAGAGGTGAACAAGAGGGATGCTCAAAAGCGCCTATCGCTACCGAAGTGCATTAGCCTTTACAGGGATTCGAAGAAGCGGTTTTCTTTGGACGCAACTCGAAACGATGCGGTGGAATTACTAATTGTTATGACTGTTCCAGAAATGTACAAATACGCGAACAAAAATGATAAGAAACCGTGGTACATGTTAATTACGGTAATTTGTTCAACACAACACAATGGCGGAAAGTTGAGAAAAGCAACGAAAAAATAGTTATTGTCGTAACTAGTAAAGAATGAGAGGTTGGCGTACGCATGAAATGTCGGACGAGGCGATGACTGGTGTGATACCCGACTCGGTATTTGGAAAAAAGTGAGCCAAAAACCCTTTTCGTGCAATTTGCGAATGTTGTTTTTATGTCGTACTTTTACGTACACGTAAAATAACACTTTCCAAACAATAGAGAGTAAAATGGAAGTATTAGGTTCCATGCATGAACAAAATATCAAATGGAATTCGATAGATTCAGATGGCGAAGCTCTCGGCACTAGAATCTCGGAAAATTCAGATGAGACATTTCCAGAAGAAAATCGCGGGATCCGTGGCCTGGAGGGATGCGGAGACTGTAGATTCCAGGGTTAGAAGGATTCTACAAATACAACTTTTCAGTAACAAAAAGGTAAATTGCGTGAATAGATCAATTACAGGATTAGAGAGATTCCAGGATTAGAGAGTATTCTACGATTAGGTAGGTTCGGATGTAGGAGACTCGGGAGCAATGAGCAGATAATAAGATCGGGGAGATTTGAGACTAGATATTCAACTGATTGATTGATTGGTTAGTCATTCTGGGAGCGTCAACTGCTAATTTCATTAGTCCCGTAAGTGTAATGAATGTTTTTGTCGCGGGAATCCGTCATCTTCCCCCGCTTTATGGCGAGGTGCAGCGACGACCAAGCAAATCAGCTAGTGGACTTTCCCTCAACAAGGTATCTCCCACCAGCGGGGCACCGCCCCTACCCGGACGAGACCTAAACCACGACTGGTCTCCCGGGACGCGTGTCAGTGTAGTGCGTGTAAATTTATGTGTAAGGGATAAGGATGGGACAAGAAAGAGGAAGGAGAGATAGCGTGCGGTCCTTGATCCGTTTGTTAGGTACTGCTCCGGCATTCGCCCGGTGTTCGAAGAAACCACGCAAAACCACCTATGAGAGCAACCGGCCGCTAGAAATCTCCTCCAGGGGGAGCCTGAATTCGACCTATCTTTGTAACTAGTGACGAAAATCCTGCCACAGTCGCAAATCGAACCTCTCGGGCAAGGTAGAAAGATCAGTTCATGCCCTGAGCCACCATTGGCGGTGTAGATGTTCTAGTTTAGAGGATTCACGGTTTTGGTGATTGAAGGTTGGAAGAGAAGTGAATATAGAGTTCAGAAAGTGGATCAGTTCACGTGGCAGAGGGCGAGCCTGCTACACCGAAATCAACGACATCCGGGCACCGTCGGAAAGAAAAAAAATATTTAGGTACCGCTCACGGAGGCCGCAAGAACAGCCGCGAGACCCACCCGCAACGCGCGCAGGCCACCGACTCCGCAGCTCCCTCTGGCGGAGGCGATGTCTGCTGCGCGAGGTCTG